>CM067302.1:19553516-19673516 GCA_034231615.1 Meghimatium bilineatum
GATATTGTGATTACTTTGTCTTCGATACATTGTAACGTGAAAACGATACTGTCAATAGACATTTCTATTGACTATTGGTATTTGTTATTGATTTGTGAAACGTGTTCATATTTTTTGATTTGTGTTCTAATCACGGAAATCTAATTGTGTTCTATGATTTTGTTGTAATATAGGCCTATGTAATCTGCAGACAGGGTTCAAGTCATGCGTAAGTGAGTCATCAATGGTGTTTGACAAGACAGTATTGTAGTAGATATAAAACTGGCATACAGTGACGGATATTTACCGAAAGCTGTATGGGGAGCACCGAGGAGCTTTCAAATATAACAACATTCATCAAGAATACCGGACTAACTGTGTAGACATGTTAAACTGCGAACAAGAGGACAGCACATAAACGACTGGACACCAGCAACCGGTCAATGTCATTCATCTTGGCTGATTAGATAGATATGATTTTTTTCATTGGCCACATTGCATGCATTTTGTGTCACCCGAAATAAAATGGACATACCAAACGAAAGTGAGCCAGTTGGTGTGACCAGTTGCAAGGCCCTTATAATCTGGAAAATGATTTTATTATAAGAAAAGGCACCACGTCAGCAGTTTTGCTTGCATTTATTAAACGATACATATCAAAATAATACAGCAAACTAGGTAATTTTCGGACTTTTGTTTAGATTACAAATGTAGAAATTTTCGGACTTTAGATTAGAAATGTAGCAATTTTTGGACTTTTGTTTAGACTAGAAATGTAGTCATTGTCGGACTTTTGTTTAGATTAGAAAAATAACAATTTTCGGACTTTTGTTTAGATTAGAAATGTAGCAATTTTCGGACTTTTGTTTAGATTAGAAAAATTACAATTTTCGGACTTTTCTTTAGACTAGAAATGTAGTAATTTTCGGACTTTTGTTTAGATTAGAAAAATAACAATTTTCGGACTTTTGTTTAGATTAGAAATGTAGCAATTTTCGGACTTTTGTTTAGACTAGAAATGTAGTAATTTTCGGACTTTTGTTTAGACTAGAAATGTATCAATTTTCGGACTTTTGTTTAGACTAGAAATGTAGTAATTTTCGGACTTTTGTTTAGATTAGAAAAATTACAATTTTCGGACTTTTGTTTAGACTAGAAATGTAGTAATTTTCGGACTTTTGTTTAGATTAGAAATGTATCAATTTTCGGACTTTTGTTTAGACTAGAAATGTTGTAATTTTCGGACTTTTGTTTAGATTAGAAAAATTACAATTTTCGGACTTTTGTTTAGACTAGAAATGTAGTAATTTTTGGAATTTTGTTTAGATTAGAAATATTCAGAATGTTACTGTGGGAAATGCGATTCAAGTACATTTTGTATATATTTTTTTTTAAAACGAGCTTGTGATGACTTGAAACATCTGCTTGTGACGGATCTGTGTGAATCACACCTGCTTGTGTCAAATAAAAGAGAGTATAGTTCTTGTTACCTCCTTCTGCGCGTAGGACATGCCCGATATACACTAACATGTGACATATATATTCGTAGTATAAAGACATATATGCCTTCTTGTGAACGTAAACAACATAGAGACAATACAATGTTGTTTTAAAAATAGCTTATATATATAAATTCAAGTAGGAAATATGAGGATAAATGATAACAATTCTTACAGATGATGGAAATTGAACCAATTCCGTTTTAGTGGCACTGATTCCCCTTGAAGTCAAGTAAAACAGGTAGAATGTGGTTGGTCATGTACGGAAAACCTGTTTACTTGAGTTGCAAGACGATTAGGTGCCGCTAGAACGGACCTGTTTCAATTTCCGTCAGCTGTAAGAATTATTATGATGTAATAAAGAACATTAGATTCGAAGACTTGCCCCACTACTGAATACTCCCCCCCCCCCTGATCTCATTGTTTATTGGTTACCACCAAAAAAAATATAAAATAATTTGTTCGTTGTCTTATTTTTCAAGCATAATTGGTACTAATATTTAACCTAACCAAAGAAAATCTGTACATAAACTGAAACAGTCTTATCAATGTACATACACGAATGTAATATTTTGATGTCAATATTTTACATAATGGTAATTTGTGATGTATGAATTATTATTGTCATTATTAAGTATTTTATTAAGAATGTAATCGTCTATGTAACGTTGTTACCAATAGTTATGTTTTTTTGTGTGTAAAAAATGATTTGCAAACGGGATCACTCTTTTTTTTAATGGTTAACTTCCCAATAATTGTTTCCCTTTACTGTCGTCAGGTAGGAAAATGTTAAACTTTTGTGAGAGAAGATTTTGTAAATATATTTTAGTTCTATCACCGTCTGTGTGTAGCTACATGCTTGATTGATTATGAAGCAAATGTTACTGCACTCCGGGCAAATCATTATATGTTAAGTCTCCCTAAGCAAATATCGAGGTGTAGGCGTATGTATATTGATGGTTCCCGTGGCACGCTGGTTGAGGACATTCTTCATTCTGTTCTTCAAATGTCCAATCATACTTGTACCACAGGCAAAGCTTGGAACATGGTAATCAAGTTTTACTAATATCTGGAAACGCACATAATAATACATAGGGCATACCCATCGACGTTTCTACCAAACAGCCTTTATCAAGTCTGCATACACAACAAACAACAACAAGTAAGAACGGCATTATTGACGTTCACATTGCAGATCTTATAATCCACATATTTCCATCAGGTTATATCCATATTTTCCTGTGCCATGGGAACGTCAAAAGTGTAGTTCTCACTTGTCGTTGTTTGTGGTGTATACAGACTTGATAAAGGCCGTTTGGTAGAAACGTCGATGGGTATGACATATGTGCTATTATGTGCGATTCCAATGAATAGCAAAACCTCATTAACCTGTTCTAATCTTCGCCCGTTGAATTTCAGTTTTACTGCAGTGAGTTGATATTATCCATCTTCCTACTAGTGCCTATACTGAATGCAAAATTGTTCCAATCGTATCCTAGATGCATCATCTATAGCAATGTCTACACTCAACAATCGTATCCTAGATGTATCATTTCTAGCAGTGTCTACACTCAACAATGGTATCCTAGATGTATCATTTCTAGCAGTGTCTACACTCAAGAATCGTATCCTAGATGTATCATTTCTAGCAGTGTCTACACTCAAGAATCGTATCCTAGATGCACCATATATAGCAGTGTCTACACCCAACAATTGTATCCTTAATGTATCATTTCTAGCAGTGTCTACATTCAGCAGGTGCGCGCAAAATATCTGCAAATTGTCACCATTACCCATTCTCAATTTACCGACTATAGGCGTTTTCAATGCAAGCTTATCTATTCTTTTCCGAGAAGCGCAGAATGACAAGAATGAACACTGCAGAAGAATACAATACTATATATATATATATATATATATATATATATATATATATATATATATATATATATATATATATATATATATATATATATATCAGTGGCGTATCCTGGGGTCTGAAAGAGAGCATGCAACTTTTAAAAAATGATAATTTTCTACTCACCCAGTTATTTGAAGTTCAGTTCTATTCTGCGGCTCTTTCTGCTAAAGTCCTCTGTTACTTTGTTATAAAAGTCATCATTGCCTTTCATCTCTACAAGAAGGTCTTTTTCAATTGACATCATTGATAGAGCAGAAAGACGACATTGCCCCTGCGAGTTCATTATGACATTTTTAATGCGTTTTAATGCAGAAAACGAACGTTCCACTGAAGACGACGATGCAGGAATTGTCAATATTAATTCACAAAGTTTATGAAGTTCTGGAAGACCACTGTGAAGTCCTTTGTTCAAAAGAAATCTATGAACCACAAAGCCAAACGACTTTCTTATATAAATCATTGTTAAATGAACGGACACATTTTGTTCCTTCTCGTTTCAAACTGCTTAACGCAGGAATCGGTCTGCCCATTTTTACCAAGTCCAATTTTTCATTAAATGTTCGCGATTGAAACGGTCGCTCAAATAAATCTACAACAACATCATTAATAGAATCAGCCATAATAACCACCACAGTAAACAAATATACTAAGTTTAGTAATTAACAATAGCAATACACATGTTTCTGTACAAACACAAAATATTAAATATCAGCTGATTAAAATCACGTTTGAAGTTTTGAAATCGAAACTACATCGCTGTGTAAATGTGCGTGTGTGTTGAGTAAGATCACGTGACGTGTACCAAAAGTGACCAGAAATAGCTTACTAAACAAGTGTGTGTGTATGCAATCAAGATTTAAATTGCTTGCATTGTTATCATTAGTTTAACATTCAAATAAAAGTACTAGAACATAGAAATTGCACTGTTTCACACCAGTAAATAATTGTTCATCAATCAATTTATTATTTGCCAGTGCTAAATTGTTATAATAGTGATTGAATCATAAAATGTATTATTTTTTTTTTCATCGCAAGCTTACTCTGGAGACAAGGATTTAAAAAAAACACACAGTATATCACTGCGCTTATATGTAAAGGGACTATTTTAACGAAAGCAACTTTAAAATTGCTTCAGTGTGGCCACTTGCAACTTTCATATGTGTTGCCAGCACTAATTTTCGGAAAAATTCAGATTTGTGAGAAAAATATTTTAAAATATATTTTTGAGCAATGCTGCAAGGGCTAAGTTTGGATGGGGGATAGATCACTGACTGGTTTATCATTTTCGCAACTCTTGAAGGCATGCAATGCTTGCCTTGCTTATGCTTAGTATACGCCACTGATATATATATATATATATATATATAGCGGCACTGTGTCGCATGAACTGAGAATTACATGCGCTGGTAAAAATGAGTCCGAGAGAGCCTTTGGAGAGCTGCAGTAACAACTCGTCTTCCAGTCTCATACACGAAGTATTTGTGTGGTTTCGTGGTACTATGTTTAAGTGTGAAATATTTTATGAAACAACATATTTATGACAACAGTGTATATGAGATTTTAATGGAAATCTGAACCATTCTAAATTTGACATACAAAATCTACAAGGTTGCCATATAGATTTTATGCGAATCTGATTTTTTTTTCCCCCACACTTATAAAATTGTGATTGTATAACCATGCTGCTGTAGTTTTTGTTGATGTTCTATGAATGCCAGCATGGAACTTGACCGTAGACATACACAAGAAAATACAAAATACAAAAGGATACAAGAGCTTTATTGCTCATAATTATTTGAGATAGAAACAAAGATGGCCGTTAAACTAGTTACATCAACCAAAGATGAATAATTTTCTGTTATGCATTTTTTTTTTATCTGTGAGAAATAAAATAGAAATGTAAATAGAGGTGCAAAAAATAGGCCCTACATGTCGACAATAACTATTGCTTTAAATAGTAACACGACGGAAACTTGCATGGTTTGGAGATGTATGCAGACATGATTCTTTGTCAAAAATAACACTGCAGGGAATGGTTAAGGCGGAGAAAACTGAGGGAGCAAAGAAAATCATGAGTAGACAACATCAATGACAGGACAGATCGAGATTTTTCCTTACTCACCCGCATCGCTGCAGATAGGAATCGATAGTGGATTCTGTGTGCTGATAGATCCTATGTGCTGGTTGGTTGCTGATCCAGCGGTCCATGGGCTCATGCCCTTTGACCCAATCATATGTGCTAAATCAACTATATCCTGATAGCTTGTGGGTTTATTGTATAGTATGGTAGATCTAACCTGTGAAACTCTGAAACCTATATAAATTCATTGGTGTATGAATGGCAAATATTGTGATGTATGCCTGTCACTCTAGCCCGTGCATAAGTGAAGTATGCACTTCAATAACGGCGTGAGTTTCATGTTTTTTGTTTGTTGGGGGAGGGGGGGGGGTTGTCAAATTGTTCATGCCCGGTGTGTCTGTGAGAGAGAGGTCACGCATTCGATAATAACATGTGTATAAGTGTTCGAAATGTCCTAATTGGTATGATTTTGATGAGAAATATCCAATTTGATATGATTTTGATGAGAAATATCCAATTTGATATGATTTTGATGAGAAATATCCAATTTGATATGATTTTGATGTGAAATATCCAATTTGATACGATTTTGATGCGAAATGTAATAATTGTTGGAGACTGTCATAAGACCTCATTTAGTTAGAAAAGTGATCAATGGCAACTGTTTAATTCGAGTGATATACGTTTGTATAACTGTTGGACATTGTCTCAGTTGTATGCTATTTTCATCTTTTCTGTATGGTTATTATTATTGATATTTATGTATTTCCTGCGCACATCACTTATTTATGCGGTAGTTTATTATGTTATTTACGTTTACAACTAAGTATTATGCTGTTTACGGTCATTGGTTGCCCTTTGACACCAGATGACGTCTGTTGTTTTTTAAGCTGCCATTTAAAAAAAAACGTTTGAAATATTAATAGTGTATATGTATCTCTGTATTTCATTAAGGCTGTATCTCAGGGCTAGCGTGTGCAAAACTGGGTTTTTTCATTAGATCTGGGATTTTTGATTGTCGTCTGGAGTTATTCTGATCAATTTGCCTTAATATAGGGTTTATCAGAAAATCATAGGAATTTAGTCAAAATCCTCCCGATTTTCAAATTAAAAGTCGCAAGGAAAAGTTGGAATTGCACACGAAAATAGACGAATTACCTTTTTTTAAAGTTATTGGTATTACTTTGTTTGTTGTTTGTTTGTTAATTGGGGAATTGAAACCTCTTAGCCGAGACACAAATCTTGCAACGTATTGGTATTACCTAATACCCTGGTCTTATTTATATTGAATTGTTTAGTCTGGGGTGTCTAAAATGGGGGTGACTAAAACGTCAGTGGTAACACTGCTCCGGGTTGCCAGATGTAAATGTTTGAGAGTCGAGAGTATAATTGTATCCTGGCGCGCTGCAAGAATTCAATGTTAGTCACCTTGTTCTGCCATCTGATGTTCAATATTTTGCGGAGACAGAATCTATGAAACAGTTTAGCCTCTTTTCGTGAACTAAGTAATGTGTCCATGTTTCTGACCCACACAACAATATCATGAGCGCGCATAACTAAGAGATCACTATTTTGATATTCAATGTTAATTTTTAGTTTTTCCTGGCTCTCCCTATAAGGTTTCCAAAAGTTTTAGACATTTTCCCGGTACATTTTGCTTTTTTTCCCGGTAAATTTGCCTTTTTTTCTTTGTAAACTGCAGAATATGACAGCAGGAAATATCGTACAAGACTGTCTCTAGTATGCAGACCTGATGAGAAACTGTGCAGCTTCATTTGACATTGCTTGACTTTGAAGCATTTGTCACAATGAGTGAGCCTCTGAATCTGCAGCTCGACATCTCTGCTTTTGCTCAACAGTTTCATGTTGTCTGTGGGTATTCTCTATTCATAGCTTGTCGATTTTCTCCGTGTTCATGATTCTAGCTTAAATCGACGCCGATGCAAATCAGCATCTTTAGCAAGTCGTGTGTGTCTTCGTTGAAGGGTTTCTCGATCAATTCTTTGCATCTCTTTCAATTATATGTCTATGCTCTGCCGCATTTGCGGCACGAATCCGAGATAGTGACTCTTGACTCTAACGACTCAACCATCTAGCTTTTCGCTCTTTTATTTTTTTCATTGGACGTTTTCTTGTTATTGGATCATCTTCATCCATCATTTAAAGTAAATTATCATCATCATCAAGTGCCGTCTCCGCAACGAAGGTTGGCTGCAACGTATCTCCAACATCTCCTGTCTCTTGTCTTGGTGGTGCACTCTGCTAGACTGTAACCTGTCCATCGTGTAATGTTACTCTCCCACTTATATCTCTGCCTACCTCTTGCTCGCTTCCCTTTGACTTTACCCTCAAGTAAGGTCTTCAATAGGGTGTCATGTCTTTTAATGTGTCCAAAGTATTTTATTTGCCTGATCTTTATTTCTCTTAGTAGTTCTTTCTTCATAATAAGTGTCTTTATCACCTCTTTATTTGTTTTCTTCTCTTTCCATGCTGTTCTCCCTATTCTTCTATATACCCATATCTCAAAGGCATCAATTTTGTCTTCTAATTGTTTATTTAGTGTCCATGTTTCTGAGCCATACATAAATACGGAATAGATGTAGCATTTTATAATTCTCATTTTTAACTTGTTTATAATTTGTTTAGATATTAATAATTTCCTCATGTCATTGAAGGTACTTTTAGCCATTCCTATTCTCCTTTTAATAAATTATACGTATATTTTAAATATAATATATTTTAGATAACTTTACCCACAAGCCGATACAGAAGTTTACCTGGTAGCGCATCAGTAACATTTGTATTAAAAAATGTCGTCTTCTTTGAACAACGTCACGACACCAACCGTTTTTATTGGATGTCGCACCGGAATTCCGTGACGTAAATGCGCTATTTATAGAGCGTTTCGGAGATGGCAGAACACGGCTATTGTATTATATATTACAGTATATAATATTTCTAGTAGTAGAACCAGTTAGTAAGACGACAGCGAGAGACCGCGTTGATTAGAGGGAACATACATTCATGGCCATGTATGGAGGCCATAGATAAGTTTCGAAAAAAACAATTGGGGGAGTTACCTAAAATAGAAACAACTAAAAAAAAATAAATAAAACGAAAGATCAATCGCTTGTTGTTTGTCAATTCTTTATTTTGATGAAAAATGTGATCACTTATATCATTGGCGGGGGAAATTAACTAGAAATTCAAGGGTGCAAACCATCTATTGTGGTCATCTTATGCCCAAACCACCTCATTCTCCGGTAAAACGCCTGCTCACTCAATGAAATTTGACCCTGTTCATTGCATTTTTTCATTATTCTTGCGCATTTCATTAAGAGTCGAATGCTAAAAATAGCCAATGCAGACCAATAGATTTCATGCAAAATGACCCGCTAGGTCGTGTTAACGTTTTAGCTAGCTGGCGTTTACTGAATCAGGCGATGCCTAAACTGTTTAAGGACATTTGCGACCAGAATAGGGCTTATTAGCCATCTACGAACTCAGTCAAGGACATAACTCTAACTGAATTACACAAGGTGACATAACAAATGGTCATCATCATAATATGCTGAACAAACAAGTGTGAACCGATAATCCCGCCGAAGACGGATGTGTCGGGCCATTGGCGCAAATAAAACGGCGACACAACGCATTTCCATTTTCTGGACTACATCCTGCTGGAAATCTAGCAGGACCATGATCCAGCTAGATCCAGTTGGAGTTTGAGAATGAACGCAGAAGAAGAAGAAGAACCGATAATAAATGTATAATGTATTTGCTACCAATTAGTGTAATAATTTTTAAAAATTAATTTGGTACAATGTTTATTTTGAATAATTAGCATAAATACAAAAAAAAATGTGAATTAATTCATGCATTGAGTTGTAAGTTTTTAACTTGCTATTTCCATCCCATAAACACATATTTTTTTGTTACATTTCTGTGACAGCACTACTTCAAGTTTTTAGATAGACTCACTGCTGTTATGTAAACAATAATTGTGGGATTAGTTTGAATGTTATGTAAACAATAATTGTGGGATCAGTTTGAATGTTATATAAACAATAATTGTGGGATCAGTTTGAATGTTATATAAACAATAATTGTGGGAACCGTTTGAATGTTATATAAACAATAATTATGGGAATATTTTGAAAATGATGAGCAAGTCACACTAGAGATAGTTTGAATGTTGTATATGTCAAATAAGAGATCAGATTGAATGTTATATAAACAATAATTGTGTGATCAGAGTGAATGTTATATAAAGAATAATTGTGTGATCAGTTTGACTGCTATATACACATTTATTGTGTGATTAGTTTGAATGTTATATATGTCAAATAAGAGATCAGATTGAATGTTATATAAAGAATAATTGTGTGATCAGTTTGACTGCTATATACACATTAATTGCGTGATCAGTTTGACTGTAAATGTTCCTACGAACAAAAGTATACGCTCAATTTCCTGTATATTTGTTTCGTATGTTATATATATATCATACTTTCATTGACTATTTACAACAATGGTTCATATGAATATATATGTATTGTATGTATCCCCTTACTTCCCACGTATTATTCTTGTTTTTATTTTTAATTGTATTTTTTTTTCTAACTTCTCCACACTAGAACCAAATATGTCATTTCCCCTTCCCCTGCAGGAATGAAACTGTGAATTTATTGGACACCAACAAAATAGTTGATACAGTATTTGTGCTTCCAGCGAAAATAAAATAAACACAAGCTTAGAGTAGTCAGATGCAAAATAGTGTCTCTTTTTTTGTGTTCTTGATGTCTTTCTTGTATGGACAAGACCAAATTTGAATATGACTTGTTGGCACGCAAAGGCCTTCTGCATTAGAAGACCTCTGCATAGAATTAATTAGGCCTTCATTCGTTACTTTAAAAAAAATATTGTCGTGTTTCTATTGGTCATTATTTATTTACTTTAAGTCGAATGCCAAAAATAGCTAGGGAACTCCAAGTATATATTTAAACGAGTCGTGGTTTCTGTTGGTCACTTTTTTATATACTTGGAGTAACATGTCAAAAATAGCCAAGGCGATTCCAAGAATATAAATAGTGACCAGTGGAAACATGACAATAATAAAGAACGTAATGAATGAAATGCTCATTAATTTGTGCAGAGGTCTGTTATACCACAGGTAGTCATGGCTAAGCCATGATTCTGTTTAATCAATTTATTTTCTTGATTGATTACTTTATATAGCCAGTCAATGAAAAAACAAACCACAGGAGTTGAATCAGATAGTCCGCTGAAGACGGATGTGTCGGGCCATTGGCGCAAATAAAACGGCGACACAACGCATTTCTATTCTCTGGACTACATCCTTCTGGAAATCTAGTTGGACCATGGTCTTGCTACAAGGGAAATCCAGCGGGAGTTTGAGAATGAGCGCTGAAGAAGAAGAATCAGATAGGATGTGGGAAGGAAGCCGCCAAAGTCTTTCTGACAAAAGCAGTGGACCTCATCAACATCATCATGTGTCTTTCGGCTGGCATAGGTCATATTATGTATCAAGATCGTTGTTTCCCTGCAAAAAAAAACAACAACAATATTGCAAGGTTTTGTTAAACGTGGCAGTCGCATGGACGGGCGGGCGGGGGAAGGTCCAAAGAAAATTCACGGGCAGACAATATAAAAGACTGGACAGTCAAGATTTTTCCGAACTCATACACATCGATGAGGATAGAAATCATCGGAGGACTCTGTGTGTTGACTAATCCTAAGGAGTACCCCTACGGACTAGCCAGCCTATGGGTTTGTGGATGGACGGATGGATTCACCAATCATCCAAATCAGGCATACACACACAAAAACATTTTTTATTTAGATAAAAATTTTATCATGCATTTCAAGGTTTACACATTTTTTAAATACAGAATGAAAAAAAATAACAGACATTTGTCAATACAGAATGAAAAAAATAACAGACATTTGTCAATACAGAATGAAAAATATAACAGACATTTGTCAATACAGAATCAAAAGTAAAACAGACATTTGTCATTACAGAATTAAAAAAAAAAACAGACATTTGTCAATACAGAATGAAAAATATAACAGACGTTTGTCAATACAGAATGAAAAATATAACAGACATTTGTCAATACAGAATGAAAAATATAACAGACATTTGTCAATACAGAATCAAAAGTAAAACAGACATTGGTCATTACAGAATGAAAAAAATAACAGACATTTGTCAATACAGAATGAAAAATATAACAGACATTTGTCAATACAGAATGAAAAATATAACAGACATTTGTCAATACAGAATGAAAAATATAACAGACATTTGTCAATACAGAATGAAAAATATAACAGACATTTGTCAATACAGAATCAAAAGTAAAACAGACATTGGTCATTACAGAATGAAAAAAATAACAGACATTTGTCAATACAGAATGAAAAATATAACAGACATTTGTCAATACAGAATGAAAAATATAACAGACATTTGTCAATACAGAATGAAAAATATAACAGACATTTGTCAATACAGAATGAAAAATATAACAGACATTTGTCAATACAGAATGAAAAATATAACAGACATTTGTCAATACAGAATGAAAAATATAACAGACATTTGTCAATACAGAATCAAAAATATAACAGACATTTGTCAATACAGAATGAAAAATATAACAGACATTTGTCAATACAGAATGAAAAAATATAACAGACATTTGTCAATACAGAATGAAAAATATAACAGACATTTGTCAATACAGAATGAAAAATATAACAGACATTTGTCAATACAGAATGAAAAATATAACAGACATTTGTCAATACAGAATGAAAAATATAACAGACATTTGTCAATACAGAATGAAAAATATAACAGACATTTGTCAATACAGAATGAAAAATATAACAGACATTTGTCAATACAGAATCAAAAATATAACAGACATTTGTCAATACAGAATGAAAAATATAACAGATATTTGTCAATACAGAATGAAAAATATAACAGACATTTGTCAATACAGAATGAAAAAAATAATAGACATTTGTCAATACAGAATGAAAAGTAAAACAGACATTTGTCAATACAGAATGAAAAATATAACAGACATTTGTCAATACAGAATGAAAAATATAACAGACATTTGTCAATACAGAATGAAAAATATAACACATTTGTCAATACAGAATGAAAAAAATAAGAGACATTTGTCAATACAGAATGAAATAAATAACAGACATTTGTCAATACAGAATCAAAAGTATAACAGACATTTGTCAATACAGAATCAAAAGTATAACAGACATTTGTCAATACAGAATGAAAAAAATAACAGACATTTGTCAATACAAAATCAAAAGTAGAACAGACATTTGTCAATACAGAATCAAAAGTATAACAGACATTTGTCAATACAGAATGAAAAGTAAAACAGACATTTGTCAATACAGAATGAAAAGTAGAACAGACATTTGTCAATACAGAATCAAAAGTATAACAGACATTTGTCAATACAGAATGAAAAAAATAACAGACATTTGTCAATACAAAATCAAAAGTAGAACAGACATTTGTCAATACAGAATCAAAAGTATAACAGACATTTGTCAATACAGAATGAAAAGTAAAACAGACATTTGTCAATACAGAATGAAAAGTAAAACAGACATTTGTCAATACAGAATGAAAAGTAGAACAGACATTTGTCAATACAGAATGAAAAGTAAAACAGACATTTGTCAATACAGAATGAAAAGTAAAACAGAAATTTGTCAATACAGAATGAAAAGTAAAACAGACATTTGTCAATACAGAATGAAAAGTAAAACAGACATTTGTCAATACAGAATGAAAAGTAAAACAGACATTTGTCAATACAGAATCACAAGTAAAACAGACATTTGTCAATACAGAATCACAAGTAAAACAGACATTTGTCAATACAGAATGAAAAGTAAAACAGACATTTTGTGAGACAACTGCTGTTTCCTGAGACAGAATTAAGATACACTTATATTTTCCCACAAGTAATCACTCCAGTGAAAGCTGTAAATTATTATGTAATTTACCTGAAAGGTGAAAGCTGTAAATGAATACATCATTTACCTGAAAGGTGAAAGCTGTAAATGAATACATCATTTACCTGTAAGGTGAAAGCTGTAAATGAATACATCATTTACCTGTAAGATCTATATATTTATCTATTCTCTAAACCCTTTATTGACTTTCAGCGTCAGGGGTAGAAGAGTTTTTTTAGAGATAGCCCCTCGTGTGCGGTGAGTATATTGTAGAATTTGTCGCCTCATTTATTTCGGTGATCCATTATTTTCTAGCTCTGCCTTCACTAATACTACTACACATCATCGTCATTGGATGGCGGGCCTACCTTCCAACTTATTATAAAATCTGCACCGATCACAAATTTTGTGTAATTCTTTGACGTCACTGACTGCCGACTAATACAAAATGGGTAACCTAGTTATAAGTATATTTTAGCTTACCACCGACCAATAAACATGTAGTTACACTCACGAGGACTGCTGCCAATGCACAGATGTATGCCCCACACAATGAGAGCCCCACCCATACAACCCTCCTAAACACATATCACCACCTTCACCCGCTGATTGATAAATATAGCCAAGGGAAATAATCACAGAAAAATGTGTCATGTATTTCATTCCACTTTCTGCAAAAAAAAGTAATCCCGTTAACCAAACATAAAAATTAGTCCCATTAACCAAACATAAACCAAAAATGTTGACATAATTAAACAGGAGGGGGAGAGTGCGGCCCTAAATTCTTATAAGTTGACATGGGGGGGGGGTGTAAAAAATTGCCAAAACACTGTTGAGGTACCTTATAAACAGTGTCCCCTTATCAGACTAGATGTAACTGACAGAAGAAGAAAGCACTCATTCTTGTACTTTTCTCCATTATTTTCACTTCATATATACAGTGAAATTCCATTTATAACAACTTGGTCCGGACAGACAAAATATATATGTAATAATATAAATTCAACCTATACAGTACAAACAATATAGAGTAAATATAATGGGGGATCTTGAAAAGTGTTGTTCTGCTATATAGGGAAATATGTTATAACAGAATGTGTTATGAAGAAGATTTATTATAAATGAATTCGCAACTGCACAATAGCACTTATTATAAATGTGTTTTAATACGACATTTGTCAATTATTGTTAAAAAGCATTTACACAGTAGGAATCACTGTGTGACAATTGAGCTATCAATGGCAACATAATAAAATCTATGTTTCACTTATCAGGAAACCTGTTAGAGCCACTATATTTATTTCGATTATCTGCTATAGCCTCTGAAGGGAATAATTAGTGCATCTGACGTTATAAATAGGAATAAACAGTTCACTTGAAATTATAAATAGGAATAAACAGGATTTGAAATTTTGAAAAAGGGCTAAACAGTTTATTTGACATTTTAAAACAAAGAATGAAATGTATTTGACATTTACAAAAATAATAAACTGCGAATGACATTTTAAAAAAACCAACTGTGAATGACATTTACAAAAATAATAAACTGCAAATGACATTTAAAAAAGTAATAAACTGTGTATTGTCATTGTTTTAAAAAAGTAGGCCCCTTACACATAATAGTAGTGAAGGAATTAAAAAGGACATTTTACAAAGAAATAAATATTTTTAATTAACACGTTCAGAAGCAATAAATGTCACATTTGACATTTTCTAAATAGAAATGTCCAGTACTTATTGACATTTCATAATTCCTTATGACATTTAATGACTCCCTGTATGCATCATTCTTCTTCTTCTGCATTCGTTCTAAAACTCCTGCAGATTAGCAGGATGTAGTCCGGAGAACAGAATGCGTTGTGTCATGGTTTACAGCATTGCTGCAATATCTGCACCTTTCAGCTTGACACATCCGACTTCTACATGGCTTTGGGTCACTGACCCTATATGGGATGGGGCAGCCAACTCCATCCCATAACCTCCTTAGTCGCCTCTTATGACATGCATGGAAGGTAAACAGTGTTGCTATTCTTTGCTCCCCTTTCGGGCCCCGGCAATACATGGCGCATGCATCATTAATCTATGGTTGTAGACTAATCATCTGGTTTTAAATTAAATATTCACTGATGAAGATGGATGTGTCAGGCCACAGCGCAAATAAAACGGCGACACAACGCATTTCCATTCTCTGGACTACATCCTACTGGAAATCTAATAGGACCATTGTCCTGCTACAAGAGTTTTAGCGGGAGTTTGAGAACAAATTCTGAAGAAGAAAATTAAATATTCTGCCAAAGATGGATGTGTCGAACCATTGGCACTAATAAAACAGTGACACGTATTTCCATTTTCTGGACTACATCCTGTTGGAAATATAGCAGGACCATTGTCCTGGTACAAGAGAGATCTAGTAGGACCATTGTCCTGGTACAAGAGAGATCTAGTAGGACCATTGTCCTAGTACAAGGGAGATCTAGTAGGACCATTGTCCTGGTACAAGAGAGATCTAGTAGGACCATTGTCCTGGTACAAGAGAGATCTAGTAGGACCATTCTCCTGGTACAAGAGAGATCTAGTAGGACCATTGTCCTGGTACAAGAGAGATCTAGTAGGACCATTGTCCTAGTACAAGGGAGATCTAGTAGGACCATTGTCCTGGTACCAGAGAGATCTAGTAGGACCATTGTCCTGGTACAAGAGAGATCTAGTAGGACCATTGTCCTGGTACAAGAGAGATCTAGTAGGACCATTGTCCTAGTACAAGGGAGATCTAGTAGGACCATTGTCCTGGTACCAGAGAGATCTAGTAGGACCATTGTCCTGCTACAAGAGAGATCTAGCGGATGTTTAAGAATGAAAGCTGAAAAAGAAGAAATTAAATATTCTACAGACGACAGATATGTCGGAACTATTAGCACAAATAAAACAGTGATACACATTTCAATTCTCTGGACTATATCCTGCATCCTGCTTTCAA
This sequence comes from Meghimatium bilineatum, assembly GCA_034231615.1. Classification (NCBI taxonomy): domain Eukaryota; kingdom Metazoa; phylum Mollusca; class Gastropoda; order Stylommatophora; family Philomycidae; genus Meghimatium; species Meghimatium bilineatum. The sequence goes on from CM067302.1 coordinate 19,570,004, forward strand.
ATAAAACAGTGACCAAGTGGGAGTTTGAGAAAAACCCAAAATAATTATTATGACATTTAACGATATTATAAAACGATATTTGACACACGCACACAAAAGTGTTTGTCATGAAAATATTTTGCCATGTGCCGGCTTGCAATGTGATCTAAATATAACTATTAGTTATATGTAAAAAAAAATGTCATTGCTACATGTTTTTCCTTTAGGAAATTGCAGGGGAGGAAATTTGTGGAGAGTGTGATAAAGGTTGTATGCCCTTGCTATCACCACAATGAAAAAAGGTAACGGTGTTCAATCTGAATAGCAATATTCTTTGTGGTACTATATTTGTAAAATAGTCAAATTAAAACGTTAGCTCGTTTTAAACTCCATAAAAGATATAGCACGCGAGAGTGAGACTAGTGTGGATGATGATTTTTTCCAATGTCCAGGATTAAAGATCAGGGTTTGAAATGCGGTGTTGCTAAAAGTGAGCAATTTGGAGGGCGCAGAAGAATGATGAACAACCTGCAGGGGACCAGTACTGTCAGTAGAAGTGTAATGGCGAATACATTTAGGGAGAGATCAGAGCAACTATGGACGTGTCCAGTTTGCAGTGATGATGATCCGACGACTAACTAACTAACTATGAAAACGTGTTTGGTATGGTCATGTAAGCTATCATGTTTCCTTGTTAAAAAATGATCTTGCAGTTAACCCTCTGACCGCGTATTTATTTCTGGAAGTTCTGTTCAAAAAAAGGTATTGGCAGGCACGTAATTCCAGGCTCGTAATCGCTATCATCATCAGATTCCCTTTCAATTTCATTAGTCCTTCACATACATATATAGCAACTCTTTTCTTACCTCAAAGCAAAATTCTGAATATTACCAGTATTTTAAATCACGGGATAAAAATGCAAAGAAATATATATAATGGCAAGCACACGGAAATCGTGAATGCGTAAAATTAAGCTAGTAGGTGCTGCATGCGGAAATCACGAGATAACCGGTCGGAGGGTTAAAAGATGGAAGAAGCAGATGGAAGAGAATCACGAGAGGCAATATCAAACACTTGACAAGTCAAAATTTTCCACACTCCTCCGCACTGCTGAAAATAGAAATTGCTGGATATCTGAATGTCAACTCATCAAATTAAGTACCCTTACAACCCTAATGTGTTATGGGTTTCATCGTTAGACAGATGATCTGTAATTAATCTTTGGACATGACCAAACCATTTGATTGGCTGAATTCTGATTACGTCTAACATAGGCAAGACACCCACATGAGTTTTTCTGTTATTCACCATCATCATCATCATCATGTGCCATGCCGGCTGACATAGGCGGTCATGGCTATCCACAGCTCTCTGTCCACAGTATTATGTATCAAAGTCATTGTTGTTTCCTTGCTGTGCCAGGCTGTCAAGCTGTCTAATATTTTCTCATGTTGTCAGCCTCTGTCTCTGTTGCCTTCAACTTTGTCTGTTGTGACTATGTTCTCTAAACCTGCCTGTCTCATGAAGTGGCCAAAAAAAAGAAAATTGCATTTTTCTTATATTTTTGATTAAGGTCCGTTTCACATTTGACTCCAACACCTCTACATTAGTTTTTCTGGCAGTCCATGGTATTCTCAGCATTCTTCTGTAGAACCACATCTCTGTTGCCTCTAATTTCCCACTTACCAGTTTGTTTATTGTCCACGACTTGCACCATGTGTTAGTATATGGGTTATATAGCACTGCAGAACTCTCTCACCTCTAATGACATGGTCATATTACACAGTATATTTGTCCATTTTTCTGAATGTTGTTTTTGCCTGCCCTATTCTGCATCTTATTTCTGTTGAACTTCTTCCATCTGCTGTAATCGTTGTACCTAAATATTTCAATTGGTGGACCCGTTTTAAAACTATATCATTCACTTTGATCTTGAAAGGTGTGTTATTTTATTTCTTTGAAATAACCATTACTTCTGTTTTACTTCTGTTATTCATAGTATAATTTAAAATCATCATCAAGTTCCGTGCTGACTATAATTTAGAATCATCATCATCAAGTTCCGTGCTGACTATAATTTAGAATCATCATCATCAAGGTCCGTGCTGACTATAATTTAAAATCATCATCAAGTTCCGTGCTGACTATAATTTAAAATCATCATCAAGTTCCGTGCTGACTATAATTTAGAATCATCATCATCAAGTTCCGTGCTGACTATAATTTAGAATCATCATCATCAAGTTCCGTGCTGACTATAATTTAAAATCATCATCAAGTTCCGTGCTGACTATAATTTAGAATCATCATCATCAAGTTCCGTGCTGACTATAATTTAAAATCATCATTAAGTTCCATGCTGACTATAATTTAGAATCATCATCATCAAGTTCCGTGCTGACTATAATTTAGAATCATCATCATCAAGTTCCATGCTGACTATAATTTACCATAGTCTATGTAATAATATAAAACCACTATAGAAATAGTAAGAAATGTCAGGCTATTTGCTGTCTTGATATACTCTGCCAGGCACGATGGTCATTAACTGCTACATAATTTTCTAGTCAAGAACAGGAAAATAACACATTATTTATAATAGTTGGAATCACTTGCGTTGTGCGAACATCTTGTATTGCAGCTTATAAAAAAAAATTTAAGTTACCCATAGCATTTATTAATGCTGTAGTGGTGTGAGATGTTAGCTATCTTACATTTCAGTGGCTCTGCTATATGAGGGCGGTAGCCATCTCCTCTCCCACGCAGTCTTTACTTCCCGGATTAATCCAGTATCCGTTTAGGGCTGGGTCGACCCGGGAGCCATTGCGATCTGAGAAACATTTCCGACTCAACTGGGGAATGAACCCAGGACCACTTATATATGAAGCGAGTGCGCTAACCACTGCGGTACACTGCTCCCATAGTAGTATGCAGTCATAAATCCGACATGTGTTAAATTTCCACTTCAAGTAAATATAAACAATCAATTAATATTTATATATACATGTTCATGAGTAGCCAATCAAAAACTTAATTCATGGTTAGCTAATCATAAAACAGAATTTATAATTAATCAATCACAAAATGAATTTATGATAAGCCAATAAAAAAGAGAATTCATAATTATCCAATCAATCAAAAAAGGATTTATAATTAGCCAATGTAAAGAAGGAGCCAATTGTCAAATGAATTAATGAGTAGCCAATGAGAATTTGAGGTTTCATAAACTTTCAATCAATATTTCTGAACCAAGTTTTAAAAATGTCTATCCAACTTCCAAATGATTTCCAAACCAAGTTTTAAAAATGTCCTTAAAACTTCTAAATTATTTCCGAACCAAGTTTTAAAAAATGTCCATCCAACTTCAAAATTTGTCAAGATTTTAAAATAATAAATGAAACAAAATTTCAACAGCAATACTGACCAGCTCACAAGACTAAAAAATATAATAATGTAGATGGTATATTAATATGAAAACATATAACAGTTTGTATAGTCGAGATGTGCAGGAATATTGTTGTATACAAGTTTATTATTGTCAGGTTTGGTCAGTATATAAACACAAACATACAACATGTTTATATTTTAATAGAACTGGTAAAAATGATCAATGATGGATCAGATTAAGAAGTGTCAAATCTTATATTCACAATATGATCGTGAAACAGAAGTAAGAAGTGTCAAATCTTATATTCACAATATGATCGTGAAACAGAAGTAAGAAGTGTCAAATCTTATATTCACAATATGATCGTTAAACAGAATTAAGAAGTGTCAAATCTTATATTCACAATATGATCATTAAACAAAATTAAGAAGTGTCAAATCTTATATTCACAATATGACCGTTAAACAGAATTAAGAAGTGTCAAATCTTATATTCACAATATGATCGTTAAACAGAAGTAAGAAGTGTCAAATCTTATATTCACAATATGATCTTTAAACAGAAGTAAGAAGTGTCAAATCTTATATTCACAATATGATCGTTAAACAGAATTAAGAAGTGTCAAATCTTATATTCACAATATGATCGTTAAACAGAATTAATTTCTAATTTCTAATTGGTAGCATATCCTATCCAGGACGTAGCTATCAACCCAGCATGTGTTGGCTGTGGTGATTTTCTAGGCAGTATAAATACGTTGAGTAGGTTGCCAATGCTTTCTGAACGGTCCGGATGCACAATTGCCTGTGGAGAGGATCGAACTCGGTACCTTTGCCGTCACAGACGGGCTCTGTACCACTTCGCCACAGAGCCGGACTTAAGAACAGAAGTAAGAAGTGTCAAATCTTATATTCACAATATGATCGTTAAACAGAATTAAGATGTGTCAACATAAAGAAAGGGCCATTGTGATCAATCTTAGCCTTGAATAAGGTTGTAACTGAGTGCATGCATAAGTAATTTATCATGTCAAGGTTGTAACTGAGAGAAAACATAAGTAACTGTTCCACCAAAGACGGATGTGTCGGGCCATTGGTGAAAATAAAACAGTGACACAACGCATTTCTATTCTCTGGACTACATCCTTCTGGAAATCTAATAGGACCATTGTCCTGCTACAAGAGATATCCAGTGGGAGTTTGAGAATGAACGATGAAGAAGAAGAAGATAAGTAACTGCAATAACTTTTAAATGTTTAACAAGTGGCCACTTGATCAGTAAAATACTTCACATAAACCAAATAGTTTTTAAATGACTAACCACTAGTCATGTGATCAGTAAAATAATTCACAAACCAAATAGACAGCACTAGTCCTCAAAGTAGTCCTTTTTACTTAGTTATCTTCCCCCTTGTGCTTAGACTTCACTTTGTACACACACTAATTATAAAGAACTGATGCCCTTAACCCTAGCCCTGACACTCATCCAGCATCCTTCTAAACATCCAACAACAAATATAGGCCTACTGCCATAGCTATTTTGTTATTTGGAAATATCCTGCCCAGGGTTGCATAACATCAGTTGAGGTGAGGCAGGGAGTTTACAAAAAAAAAGTCATTTGCAATTTTCATTCACTGTAATTCCCCTTTTTTGTAGAAAATAATAAAACAAAATTTGGTGGGGATTGCGGGGGGGGGGGGGGGGGGGTATCCACCTTTTGGCTAAGCTTCTAGCACTAAAGGTCAAGTTGACTTTCTTTTCCACAACCCCCCCCCCCCCCCCAACCCCAGGAACTTATTTCTGCACAATATAATATTGGCATACTCTTTCTAACTGCTAAGAGGTATCGGATAACTCAATAAACAAGTTCTTGCTTTGAGGAAAAATACTCGAAATAACTGAATCCTACCACTTGTCACAGTTTTCATTGCGTTTGTTCACATCCTCAAGCATTACAAATGATTTGATCTTACTTCTTTCAACTTTTTTTTATAACTATTTACATGAACAGACATAACAAATATTTAACAGCAAAATAGATGACCAGTAAAATGACATGTAAATCACTCAAGAATTGACCAACCACATCAGATCAACAACCAATGAAAAGTTTTCATTTATTAATCCCCAATTAGTACTTCACGGATGCTGTGGTGGCAGGATTATCTGAACAGCAACCGTCATTATTTCTAATAATCAAAAGATCTGACATAACCAAATTGGACTGAATTCAGCAGTTGAAAGGAGTGTACATAGCCATAAGAGGTAATTGTAAATTTTTTTTTTAATCAGCAAGGATTTATATAAATCAACCAACAATCGTGCTACAGTAAATTGTATAAGTTTTTCATCAACCAAGTCAGCAAATATAAAGCAAATCATTTATCAATTTATAAGCAGTTTAAAAAAATAAACTGTCTGATACATGGAAGTTTTAGTTTATAGAGATCAAGCGAATGCAACCTTTAGCATGCATACCAACATCATCTGCTAGAGGAGACTGAGCACCAATGAGTCTGCCCGGAGTACAATGATGTCAGTTCATAATCAACAACCAATATAATTCAACATATTCCAGTGTCCATGCTTTCTGTTAAGATACTAGTTGAGAAGACTCGTTTTTGGTATGGGAGACATCATTCTGTCTCCAGCTGGCAGAGATTTCCTCAAATGTTTTATTTTTGGTCTCCTTAACATAGAAGTACGTGAACAGCCAGAACAATAATAGAAGTACGGAGAATGGAACAAATGTGTAGTTGCCGAGGGCGTTCTGTGGAGGAACAAAACATAGAAATGTGATTAAAGGGAAGTAATACCTATAACTGCAAGCAGGTAACTCTAGATAGTACATAGTATTTTAGAAAAAAAGCAACGGTTTCTCCGTTGCGTAACAGTACTTACGTAGAAAACAGGTGATGAAGTTTTAATGCACGATGACTAACACACTATCACTATCAGAAGCTCACGTGAAATAATATACACAACGGAAAACAAGCTATAATCATAAAAATAACAATACACATGACAATGTTTCGACCAAAAGGCCTTTATCAAGATACGCACAAAACATCAAAACCAGATGAATAGAAATGACCACACCACATAAACATATCCGACCGAAATATGGAAGTGAGATGCTGGAAGGATAGGAACAGCCCATTTTCCTATTTTCTAATAATAATAAGTACTATTTTCATACTTTTACTAGCAGTGTTACCTTTTATTGATTCTCAGTTGAGTAACAGAGGTGACACTTAAACTCATATAAAGCTTATTGTTTCACAGACATGGTCGAGTTGCGGGAGGGTGGTTTATGTGTGCATGTTGTAGTCCTGGAAGAGAGACATTCTACTGTGGAAGTATCCCAGGATCATTTTGACTTACAGGAAGTTCGGCATATACTTCTTGGTCAACTATTTCATCATTCTTGTGTCCGATCTGTCGACCGATCTACAGAGATGGCAGACATAGAATTCTCCGCCACCTAGGAGTCTGCTTCAAAAGGATAAGGTTGCATTGTCCACTATTTGACCATTTGACAGAAGACCACAGTAAGATGAAGATATGAGATGCAATATCAATAATGACTTTTTTAGTGAACAGGTTGTCAGTATATTCCCCCAACTTTCATTAGTCGCCTCCTACGACATGCATGAAAAGAAGACAGTGACCCTATTCTTTGCACCCTGAACTAGAAGTCCACCTCTGAAGACAGATGTGTTGGACCATTGTCGTAAATAAAACAGCAGCAGAAAACATTTCCATTCTCTGGACTATATCCTGCTTGAAATCTAGTAGTACCGTTGCCTTGCTTCAAGAGAGATCCAGCGGGAGTTTGAGAATTAATGCAGAAGACGATGAGCTAGAAATCTAGGTCTCGATTTCCTATCTATTCTATACATCCAATCCAATCATCCAATCCCATCCATCTATCGATCTATCTATCTATCTATCGTCTTTTCCACAAATGCTGTTAGGTGCCGTGGGAAGTTGAAGTTTTCTGTCTTTGGTCATCTTTGTAGCACTTGCTTAGGCCATGCTTTTTTTGAACAATCTCTCTGATTGAATCTTCCCATCTTGTTCTTTCTGCTGTTGTAGGCCTGGATGTCTGGTTGTGATGATTTGCATTCGCATAAAGTGGCTGAACAAGTTGATCTGTTGTCTCTCTATTCAATCCCAGTTGCCACGCGGGAAAAATTGGAGATTAAAACATAGTTTTAAAAAAATTATGGAAAATATTAGCTAAATACAGTTTTAAAATTTCTCTTGTTTTTGCAAATATTTAAGGAAATATACATAAAATATTAACAAAATATAAATATAGAAATATTTTTTAAATATACATGTTAGCAACACATTTAATTGTAAAAGAGACAGAGCAGACCTAATAAGGGCAATGGTAGGTTTAGGACAGAATGAAAACAATTCTCCAAGTGATATTGTATGCAATACACAATGGTTATATGTGGAGAGAGTCAAGATTGAGCAGGGGTTTTTCTGCAATTCTAAACGGTAAAATCATTGCTGAAAAGTGTGGAGTGTATAGACAACAACCTCCAGTGTGAGAATGAAGATTGAGGCAGTTACGGAGGCCCTAAAGTAGATCTCAGAAACTGAAAATCTGGGCCGTTATTTTGCGGATTAAATTTGAATTTATTAGGGCAGTTATGGATACATAAGGAAGCGAGTCTTGGACAGAGGAGAGGCAGTAGAGATGTGGTTCTACAGAAGAATGTTGAGAATACCATGGAATGCCAGAAAAACTAATGTAGAGGTGTTGAAAGAGCGAAATGTGAAACGGACCTTAATCAACAATATAAGAAAAAGACAAGCTTCATTTTTTGGCCACTTCATGAGACAGTCAGGTTTGGAGAACATAATCACAACAGGCAAAATTGAAGGAACAGAGACAGAAGGCAACAACGTGAGAAAATATTAGACAGTTTGACAACCTGGCACGGCAGGAAAACAAAAACGATCTTGATACATAATACTGTGGACAGAGAGCTGTGGAAAGCCATGACCGCCTACGCTGGCCGGCATGGCACCTGATGATACACTACAAAATGATAAAGAGGATGATGAAAAAAGACAATTTACATGTTCAGAGAATGATAGAAATGGGAGTGATCATGGGAGAGAGAGGAGGACGTGTCTCCTCACTGGAAGATCCACAACCCAACAACTGACTGGGACACAGAGCTTATATAGTTTTAGATGGCCGTTGGAATGGCAATCAGAGCCATTCAATCCATGATTTATGGGAATGCAGTGATGCTGGTTCTTATTCACCAATCTGAATCCATTATCCATAAGATTTAGAATGGATGGCTACACCATGATTGATGGCTACACCATGATTGAAGAAAGTATACTGAGGTTTCATACCTCCAGTGAAGAATGGATGGCTACACCATGATTGATAGCTACACCATGATTGATGGCTACACCATGATTGATGGCTACACCATGATTGAAGAAAGTATACTGAGGTTTCATACCTCCAGTGAAGAATGGATGGCTACACCATGATTGATGACTACACCATGATTGATGACTACACCATGATTGATGACTACACCATGATTGACGGCTACATCATGATTGGATGAAGTATACTGAGGTTTCATACCTCCAGTGACTTCCACGGATATTTTGCCCTCATCTTGCGAGTTGAGAGTAATGAGAGAACCAGCAGACAAGCGTCAAAATGACATGTCCCAACAGATGATAATGGCCAAGAGGACATTGTGAATTTCATACATAGGCATCTCTTGGATGTGGGCATCATAATGGATGAAATTTATTGAGGGAGTTTGGAATTGCTCGAGGAGATAGTACAGGGTGATGATTGATGGATAGTTACCAACATCCTCGAATATATTACTGCATATCAAGCAATCAAATATGTCATAGCCCGATAACCGATTGTCATTCAACCATGTTTCACCTGATAGCAAAAGCAGAGCAAAGAAAATATATTAGATTTACCTGTAAATATTGAGAAGAGTTACCTGTAAATATGGGAATTGAAAAGTTACCTGTAAATATGGGAATTGAGAAGTTACCTGTAAATATAGGAATTGAGCAGTTACCTGTATATATGGGAATTGAGAAGAGTTACCTGTAAATATGGGAATTGAAAAGAGTTACATGTAAACATGGGAATTGAGAAGTTACCTGTAAAAATGGGAATTGAGAATATTTACCTGTAAATATGGAAATTGAAAAGTTTTACCTGTAAATGTGGAAATGTGTACCCCACAACAAAATTAGAAATCCAGTTGACCAGCACAGCCACAGAAATGGCAGCAGACCGAGGTCCTTGGCTGAATAGTTCTGCCACAATCAACCAAGGAATGGAACCTGCAGCAGAGGTCATTTAATATATTCAATCTAATCAACTTTTCTTCATGTCATACAACAAATTAAATCTCTAGGTACTTTCAAGCAATCATCTCTAGGTGGTTTCAGGCAATCGTATCTAGGGGCTTTCAGGCAATCATCTGTAGGTTCCTTACATTGCCGCACATTCATTTTGAACAACATGTTGGTATATCTGGTAATAAAACAGTATAACCCATTCATCTTTTCAAGAGAGAGACAAAGGACTGAAATTGTGTAGATGAGCATTTCCCAAACTTTTTTTTTTACCATGCCCCACTTAAGTTCTGATGCCGTCCTTCTCCCCCCCCCCCCCCCCATGTAACATACATATTTTTTTATATTCAAAAATTTAATTATTACCTACAATTTTTGTTAGAATTGCCACCTGAACAATCAAATTGGCCCCTGTAGGGAAACATGCGCCCCATGTTGGGAAACACTGGCGTAGAGAATTAACTATATTGTCCCTCAAATATCCACACTTGCCACCCACACAAGCGTAGGGGTGGGAGCATCAATTGCTGTTCCAAGACCAGATGTGTCGACTTAGTTGTGTTGAGTAACTATATTTTTCAAGGTTATCTTGCTGTTTTCTATCCACCTTTTCTTGGTCTATCTTCTTGATTCTTGATTAGAAACTGGCCTCACAGCACGTGGGGCATTCCCATAAGTGCTCCGCCCTCTGTTCCAGCAGCCATTCGACTCGAAGGTGTTTTGAGTCTAATGCCGCCGAAACAGACGTCGACATCAGGGCACAACTCTGGCCCTTGCGACAGGTTTCTTTGTTGTTCCACCAACCAACGCCGCGCCCGTAACTAGCTCAAGCACAACGTCGGCCTGTCGGAACAGCATAGTAACTGTTATCGAAGGTTACGACTATGGTCTATCTCTTACATCCTACTAACCAACTGAATTATGAGAAGAACCAGTGATTACAATAGCCTTCACACTATTCAATCACTCGTTCCACACTTCTACAGTATAAAGAAATAACTGATTATTTGTACAGAGAAAAGCAGTTCAAAGCTTACCTGGCCCCAGAGCAAAGGAAGCAACATAGAGCAAGGAGACGATGACGCTGAGTATTTTGAACCAGGCTACAGATTCCTGAAACAGAAAACACATTTAAAGAAAACGAGGTTCTTTGCAAGGAGATGGGTCTACATTTTTAATGCAACAAATTATACATTATTTAATGAAACGAAATTTCGATAAAGGTGCATAAATTGCTGCACCTAACACTGCACACTATGCACTGACAGCCCCCAGATGACCCTGGGGGGAGGAGAGGACCTCTCATTGTGCACACAGAACAATTCAAGATGCAGAGGTTTGCATCTTGTGTGACTCTATGAGTATGATTAGGAAGGTACAAATTGGTCTCGTTCACGAACATTGGATTGAGGCCTTGAGAACGGCGAGGCTGAAAGTGGTTACATTTATTTTTGTGCAGGAACATGTGGGTGTTCGAGGCAATGGAAGTGCAGATCAACTGGCATCATGCGCAATTGTGGCACAGGGCGATGGGGCAATGGATCACGCTGACGTTTTGAACTCCTTAAGAGATATAGCCCGTGAGAGTGAGACTAATGTGGATGATGATTCCTTTTCAATGGCCAGGATTAAAGATCAGGGATTGAAATGCAGTGTTGCTAGAAGTTGAACATTTTGTAGGGCGCAGAAGAATCATGGCCAACCAGCATAGGACTGGTACTGTCAGCAGAAGTGTAATGGCGGATACACTCAAGGAGAGATTGGAGCAACTATGGATGTGTCCAGTTTTCAGTGATAATGATCCGACGACTAACTAACAGAACAATTCATCACTTTTTAATCTGTTCATCGCTGTGGTTTGTCTTGGTAATGTGAATGGTCCACTAATTTATTTAAATCACTTCTTGTCTCCCTTGGAATTTCTTATCTCCCTTCAACACAACTAATGACTTGTGAATAGCAATAACATTACCTGGTGTGTGAAAGTGGCCACACCTTCTGTCACTCCCATTTCTGGTTTAGGAACATTCAGTATAAAACTAAAAGATCACAAAAGTTTAGGTGTGATTACAACATCATCACTTGTCAAGAGTTACCTGCTCACAGCTGAAGTGGTCATCATTCACATAATACTCTGGACAACCAAGATGTTCAGTAACTATGACACCTGACCAGGAAATGACAACAAATGTCATAAAGTAAAACACAAAAATACTACCAAGTAAATCTGGTGGAGTGCATGACTGTGGTTAGAACGTCGTCCTCAGACCCTTGAGGTCCAGGTTTCAATCCACGGTTGGGACATGATTTGTTCTTTCAGAGGTTCAACCACACAGTTCCCTTCCTGTACATGTCATGGCGTCTGCTATGGCAAAGTGGCCTTTATTTCCACAGCCCATAGAAAGCATCCCTTTACTCCTTCACAGGAAAACATGCAGCAATGAAAGAAAGTAAATCTTACCTTCAGTGCTAGAGTCAAGGTGATCAAGATGCTGAATATAAGCATCCCAGCAAGGCCGGTGAGATGCAGAGTCCTTCTCCCAGCTCTATCCATCAAGGGAATTGTGACACCTGTCATAACAACCATAACTGCACCCACACCAGATGTGGCATAGTTAGCAGTGGCTGGGTCTAATCCTGCCTCTTTAAACAAGTTGGCTGAATAGTAGAAAATCTGTGCCAATACAGACAGACAAATATGTAAATTATATACGTGTGACAATACAGACAAATCTGAAAATTGTATACCAGGGGTATGTGTGTGTTACAGGAGATAGACAAATATGAAAATTGAATATGTGTGTGTTACAGGACAGACACACAAATATGACAAATGTATATATGTGTGTGTTACAGGACAGACACACAAATATGACAAATGTATATGTGTGTGTGTTACAGGACAAATATGACAATTGTATATGTGTGTGTTACAGGACAGACAAATATGACAATTGTATATGTGTGTGTGTTACAGGACAGACAAATATGAAAATTGTATATATGTGTGTTACAGGACAGACAAATATGACAATTGTATATGTGTGTGTGTTACAGGACAGACAAATATGAAAATTGTATATGTGTGTGTTACAGGACAGACAAATATGAAAATTGTATATATGTGTGTTACAGGACAGACAAATATGAAAATTGTATATGTGTGTGTGTTACAGGACAGACAAATATGAAAATTGTATATGTGTGTGTGTTACAGGACAGACAAATATGACAATTGTATATGTGTGTTACAGGACAGACAGACAAATATGAAAATTGTATACGTGTGTTACAGGACAGACAAATATGACAATTGTATATGTGTGTGTTACAGGACAGACAAATATGACAATTGTATATGTGTGTGTGTTACAGGACAGACAAATATGACAATTGTATATGTGTGTTACAGGACAGACAGACAAATATGAAAATTGTATACGTGTGTTACAGGACAGACAAATATGACAATTGTATATGTGTGTTACAGGACAGACAAATATGAAAATTGTATATATGTGTGTTACAGGACAGACAAATATGACAATTGTATATGTGTGTGTGTTACAGGACAGACAAATATGACAATTGTATATGTGTGTGTGTTACAGGACAGACAAATATGACAATTGTATATGTGTGTGTGTTACAGGACAGACAAATATGACAATTGTATACGTGTGTTACAGGACAGACAAATATGAAAATTGTATATGTGTGTGTTACAGGACAGACAAATATGAAAACTTCTTTCAGTAAAAATGAACCATTGTTTACACAACTTACCTCATTGTTTACACAACTTACCCCATTGTTTACACAACTTACCCCATTGTTTACACAACTTATCCCATTGTTTACACAACTTATCCCATTGTTTACACAACTTACCCCATTGTTTACACAACTTACCCCATTGTTTACACAACTTACCCCATTGTTTACACAACTTACCCCATTGTTTACACAACTTACCCCATTGTTTACACAACTTACCCCATTGTTTACACAACTTACCCCATTGATTCCAGAAAGTTGCTGCGACAGCTGCATGACAATGCTGATAATAAGCGGCATCCAAAAGAAACGTCTTCTAAACAGGCTTAAAATTGTTACCTGTGACAGAAAAGTGTAGCATTACTACCTGTTGTAGAGAGGTGTAGATTGTTACCTGTGGTAAAGAGGCATAGATTTTTAGCTGTGGTAGAAAAGCTTAAATTGTTACCTGTGATAGGGAGGCAAATTGTTACCTGTGGTAGGGAGGCAAATTGTTACCTGTGGTAGGGAGGCATAGATTGTTATCTGTGGTAGGGAGGCGTAGATTGCTACCTGTAGTAGGGAGGCATAGATTGTTACCTGTGGTAGGGAGGCTTAGATTGTTACTTGTAGTAGGGAGGCGTAGATTGTTACCTGTGGTAGGGAGGCATAGATTGTTACCTGTGGTAGGGAGGTGTAGATTTTTACCTGTGGTAGGGAGGCATAGATTGTTACCTGTGGTAGGGAGGCGTAGATTTTTACCTGTGGTAGGGAGGCTTAGATTGTTACTTGTAGTAGAGAGGCTTAGATTGTTACTTGTAGTAGGGAGGCTTAGATTGTTACCTGTGGTAGGGAGGCAAATTGTTACCTGTGGTAGGGAGGCAGAGATTGTTACCTGTGGTAGGGAGGCATAGGTATTAGTGTTATCAAAACAAGTCGATAAAACAACCTAACAAAGAGACACAGTGACAGACGACGTTTCGACTAAAAAGCTTTCATCAGGACAAACAAAAGACCGCAGTCAACAAATCTTACATAGAGACAACATGGTAGTGATAAGAAAGAAAAAGAGGGAAGAAGAACAGTAGTGAGAACGGAGACAAGGGAAGCAAAGATAACAGGGCAAAAGAAAGTGTGAAGGAAGATGAAAGTGGTAAGTAAGGAGGGAAAAGAGCACAGAAGAAGTGGAAAGAGATAAGATGTAATGCAGATAAAATAAAAATGTACTTAGCTCAATGATGGCTCGAACATTTGCTACATTACGATTTTTCATACTAGAATCAATCAATAGCTATTTAACCCATATCGGCTGTCAGTAACTACCCAGGGGTAGACACTACACACATCCAAACATAAAAAATAAAATGTTGTTCGTCCATCACAAGTGATGATGACCATTTGTTACATCCAGTTTTGAAAATTCAATTTTAGTTATGGCCTTGAATATGAGTTCGTAGATGGCTAATGAGCCCTATTCGAGCTGTAAATGGCCTTGGACAGTTCGGACATGGAATGACGACAGTTGAAGGATCTTGGTCTATCCGTGACTTTCTAGCTACTCTCCGCTGTTGAGCTGCTGCATTTCTCCTCTTTTCACAAGATGATACGCTCTTTTTTATTTTAGAACGTCATGTAGATCTATTTTGTGCAAGTTCTTCCCATGTATCGTGGTCTATTTCAAAGGCTTTCAGTGAATTCTTTAACGAGTCCTTGTAGCGCTTCTTTTGGCCACCTTGAGATTGTGTGCCCTTCTCCAGCTCACCATAGAGAAGTATCTTTGGCAGGCGATGGTCTGATATACGCACCAAATGAACTGCCCAACGAATACATCATTACTGACTGTCCGTCCCTCTCAACCACTAGGAATAAACTTTTACAGACACCCTCAACAGTCATTAACTTACTGTATGGATCATTAAGTAAACTTCAGAAAACTTGCACTTTTATAAGAATAGCATTGTGCTGACACGACAACTACTCACCTATGATTGGATATCAACAGTGTCGATGCCCACATCAACAAGAAGAAATGTATGGACAACAGAAAAAGTTCGAAGCTCTATGGTCCTGACTCGGGGTTGGTTACCTCGAAACAGTTCACTTAAGAAACCTGTATCAGTGTGGGACTTCAACAGGAGAATGAGGTAGATGAAGAAAGCTAATTGAATCCAATGGTGACTCTAACTGCCTTTAACGGTGACTCAAACAGTGACTGACTCCAATGGTGACTCTAACTGCCTTTAATGGTGAGTCAAACAGTGACTGACTCCAACTGCCTTTAACGGTGACTCAAACAGTGACTGACTCCAATGGTGACTCTAACTACCTTTAACAGTGACTCACAGTGACTGACTCCAATAGTGACTCCAACAGGAGAATGAGGCAGTCCAAGACAGCTAACTGACTCCAATAGTGACTCTAACTGCCTCTAACAGTGACTCCAACAGGAGAATGAGGTAGAACAAGAAAGCTAACTGTTTTGGACGAAAAAAATGGATGCCAAACCTTTTCCTCTTTGCTCTGCGCTTTTTCTTCTTGCTTCATCTCATCGATATCATCTTCAACATAAGTAGTGCCCCTTAGTGACTCCAGAGCTAGGTTTGCAAAAACAAAATAAAATTTAAAAAAATGTTAGCAGTTAAATACACACAAACAAATGTTAGCAGTTAAATACACGCAAACAAACATTAGCAGTTATATACACACAAACAAATTTTATCAGTTAAATACACACAAACAAATTTTATCAGTTAAATACACACAAACAAATGTTAGCAGTTAAATACACACAAACAAATGTTAGCAGTTAAATACACACACAAACAAATGTTAGCAGTTAAATACACACAAACAAATGTTAGCAGTTAAATACACACAAACAAATGTTAGCAGTTAAATACACACAAACAAATGTTAGCAGTTAAATACACACAAACAAATGTTAGCAGTTAAATACACACAAACAAATGTTAGCAGTTAAATACACACAAACAAAAGATGTTAAACTGTTAAATACAAAAACTAAAAATGTTTGTTGTTAAATATTTTTTTAAAGAAACAATGTTAACTATTCAATGCAAACATTTTTTAAGCTGTTAAATAAAATAAAATCTATGCCAGCTGTTAAATTAACACACAAAAAATGGTTAGCTGTTAACCTTTAGTATGACGCTGGAGCTAAATGTCAGCAATAGTTTTCCAGTTGTATACATTCAGCGGAGACGGTTGTCGACCGTTGCTATGCACTTATTCATCGATGTGTAACAACATGACTACTAATGTCACATGACATCATGACGAAAGTATGATAGCTTTCAAGGGTAGGACTTGTCATAAACAAGCATGTGAACATAAACACTAAAACTGCACTATATAAAACTATCATCATACAATCACTATGTTACCAATGTCAAACATGGACATTAACAGAATCCAAAAGAAAACTTGTTACAACTTGTTGATGTGTGAAAGTGACCACACCTTCTGCCACTCCCATTTATGGTTTATGGACACCCAGTTTAAAACTAAAAAATCATAAAAGTTCAGATGTGATACTGTCTTCATAGTCAGGGTGGTTCCAGGTTTGGTTCACAGTTCAACTGAATCAATTATTACACCATATATGATCCCCTGGTCAATCATGTCTAAGGAAAAAAAGGTACTAGATACAAAAAGGTGGTGGGAGAGATGTTGATATCATCCTTACCTATGCTGTTGGTCAACAATAATTATGGGCGTAACATACATTTACATATAAGCTTCAATAATGTACGGACTACTTTACAAATGATTCCGAGTTGAAGCCAGTCTTTGAAAACGGGTACCAGAAGAAATCCGAAAATAAGGGAATATTACATGATTACCTGATACAGCCTCTCGTTCTCTGTGTTTAGTGATGAGTAGATATCTTGGACTCTCTGGACAAAATAGCAGCACAATCAGTTGGAGAAGGCAAGGCACAACTGTAAGACCTGCAAAGTCAAAGGTCAGTATGACATGGTCAGTGTAGTTTCACATGCTTTTATTCGATTGGAAGAATTATGTTTAACCAAACTAATATTGGAAACAGTTTTAATTTTATACATATGATTAGCTGAACTTTTTGCTCTGAAGACGGATGTGTCTGGTCATTGGCACAAATAAAATGGAGACGAAATGAATTTTCATTCTCTGGACTACATCCTGCTGGAAATCTAGTAGGACTACTGTCCTGCTGCAAGAAAGACTCAGTGGGAGTTTGAGAATGAACGCTGAAGAAGAAGAATGTTGAACTGACATCGCAGTACTCCAAGAATACCAATATGTGCTCAATGTCTTACAGCAGATGACCAAGCGTATGCATTCAAATACAAGGTGTCTATAAAATTTCTGTACAATGAATTTTACAAGAAATATATATGCTCAATATGACATCATTGAAAGTTGTGTATTTCCATGCTCCAGTGTACAGCATGACTCAACAGATTACTACTAGCTGTAGAGTAAACTTGTATTCACTGACCAAGAAATAACTTTTTCATGCTATGAAACACTTTACCCAGTTTGGGATTGACATAAGTAGTAGTGTTGTTTTTTTTCATTCCTACAACATTAGTGTTGTTGCAGCATCAATGATGTCTCACAGATATAAACTATAATAACCACACTTCATGTGTCACAATGGGAAATTGTAATTTCACATAAAAATTACAACTTGCATTGCCCTAGCATCAAGTGCATTTAACAGACTAATATCTGGAGGTCAAAGTCAATCAGCACACGCACGAAAATGCGCTTATTTAATTCCTGCGTTATTCCGGTGCTATCATATGAATGTGAGAGCTGGAAAAGCTCTTTATCTTCAGAAAAGAAATTACTGAGTTTCAAGAACAAATGTCTTCGTAGGATAACTAACACCCATTGGAGTGAATTCAAATCAAATGATAAAATCAGAGAAGAGACACATCAAAATTTCATCGCAGATGTTATCAGAAAACGCCGTTGGTCCTACATCGGGCATGTCCTACGCGTAGACATCAACAGAATACACCACCAATTCTGTTGAATGGATACCTACAGGCAAAAGAGCAAGGTGTAGACCTAAATAAACACTCAGAAGAACAATACTTAGAGAAATTAAAACAACCAATATTCATACTATTGAAGAACTGCACAGAATAGCTCTGAACAGACAGAATTGGAGAGATCTGACCTCCGCCCTATGCGCTAACTTCAGCGCAAAAGGAAAATGAATGAATGAATGTGTCACAGCAATATAAATGAGTGTGAAGCAACGTTATAGACACCCTGTAGTTCTGTAGCTTGGTTGTACTTCTCAATCCTTCAATCTCACGTCCTGCTCCCCCAAGCACAATTGCTAACTCCATAAATTTGTGACCAAAAGCCTCATCAACTGCAAGGTAAAGGTAGGTCCCATGGTAGCAACCTGCAGCCAGTGATGCAGAAAACTTTTCATGTACTATGTCACAGCAACTATTAGGAGAAGTTGGCTAGTTCCCTTCCTTGCTGTTCATACTTTCTCTAACTCATGTGTCAGATATTCATTCTACAGCTGGGACAACTGGAGGAGCGATCATATCAGGCAAGAAATCCTGACCCAGATATATTTTTATACAACATACACACCACAGACATCATCATCCTCACAATCATCCCAATTGAGCTGTATGGTCATCGTCGACTATGACAGATGAACATTATATACAAAATGCACCAAATATACAGTATTGAAAAAGAAAAATGTACAATATTACCCAGTCACAATATTACCCAATTAGAATATTACTCAGTTAAAATATCGCCAAGTTAGAATATCACCCAGTTAGAATATTACCACGTTAGAATATTACCAAGTTAGCATATCACCAAGTTAGAATATTACCAAGTTAGAATATTACCAAGTTAGAATATCACCAAGTTAGAATATCACCAAGTTACAACATTACCCAGTTACAATATTACCCAGTTAAAATATTACCCAGTTACAATATTATCCATCTACAACATTATCCATCTACAACATTACCCAGTTACAATATTATCCATCTACATTACCCAGTTACAATATTACCCAGTTACAACATTACCCAGTTACAATATTACCCACCTACAATATTACCCAGTTACAATATTACCCAGTTACAATATTATCCATCTACAACATTACCCAGTTACAATATTACCCAGTTACAATATTACCCAGCTACAATATTATCCATCTACAACATTACCCAGTTACAATATTATCCATCTACATTACCCAGTTACAATATTACCCAGTTACAACATTACCCAGTTACAATATTACCCAGTTAAAATATTACCCAGCTACAATATTATCCATCTACAGCATTACCCAGTTACAATATTACCCAGTTACAACATTACCCAGTTACAATATTACCCATCTACAATATTACCCAGTTACAATATTACCCAGTTACAATATTATCCATCTACAACATTACCCAGTTACAATATTACCCAGTTACAATATTACCCAGTTACAATATTATCCATCTACAACATTACCCAGTTACAATATTATCCATGTACATTACCCAGTTACAATATTACCCAGTTACAACATTACCCAGTTACAACATTACCCAGTTACAACATTACCCAGTTACAACATTACCCAGTTACAACGTTACCCAGTTACAACATTACCCAGTTACAATATTACCCAGTTACAACATTACCCAGTTACAATATTACCCAGTTACAATATTACCCAGTTACAGTATTACCCAGTTACAATATTCAAAACTTGGAAAAGTTTTATTAATCGCTGGAAACACACATAACAATGCACAGAAATCGACATTTCAACCAAAAGGTTTTTATCAAGAACATTCACAACAAAAGACCTGCCATTTGAACATCAATAGTACTGTTCTTACTTGTCATTCCAGCCCCAACACTGACTAAATAATTCATTACTCTTCCCAGCCCCAACAGTGACTAGTAATCCATTACACTTTTCAGCCCCAACAATGACTAAATAATTCATTACTCTTCCCAGCCCCAACACTGACTAAATAATTCATTACTCTTCCCAGCCCCAACACTGACTAAATAATTCATTACTCTTCCCAGTCCCAACACTGACTAAATAATTCATTACTCTTCCCAGCCCCAACACTGACTAAATAATTCATAACTCTTCCAAGCCCCAACACTGACTAAATAATTCATTACTCTTTCCAGCCCCAAGTGTGACTAGTAATCCATTACACTTTTAAGCCCCAACACTGACTAAATAATTCATTACTCTTCCCAGTCCTCACACTACAAGACTAAGTAAGCCAATAAGAATGATTTCTTTACTACTTAAGTAAACAAAATCACTTACCTAAAAGGAGATCCCAAAGTCTGGAATTTCCAAAAATCTCTGAGAAACCCAGGACTTGGGAAACAAGAAGACCTATAGTCACACCCAACTGATGAAGTACGCCTAGAGCTCCGCGGATTTTCGGTGTTGAAATTTCAAACAGGTACATTGGTGACAGGCCAGTATACAAACCTGTAGAAGGTATCATTTAGCAACACATTTCTATAATCACATCTACTCATAAAATAGAACATTCGAGAGACGTATGTTTTAATTTGTATCATTATCACTACATATCTTATCTAGATATTACATTTAAGATATCACTTATCTTGATTTCTTCGCAATACATACAATATTAATGTCACTGCCTACGAAACCTCATGGGAGTACGTTGGCAGGATCGTGTACCAGATACAGAAATTCTTCAGAAGTCCCGTATGCAAAGCATCCATGCAATGCTGACTAG
Source organism: Meghimatium bilineatum (assembly GCA_034231615.1). Classification (NCBI taxonomy): domain Eukaryota; kingdom Metazoa; phylum Mollusca; class Gastropoda; order Stylommatophora; family Philomycidae; genus Meghimatium; species Meghimatium bilineatum. Next base: position 19,591,313 of record CM067302.1, read on the forward strand.
GTCCCAACTCCGCTGGACTGGCCACATCGTCCGTATGCCAGACAAGCGCCTTCCAAAGAGATTATTCTATGGGGAACTGTGCGAAGGTAAAATGTTCAAGTGGATGGCAGAAAAAGCGCTTCAAGGATCACCTAAAAAGCTCTCTCAAGCACTGCAGCATCGATCCTAGCTCCTGGGAGACTACAGCACTTGATCGCTCAGCCTGGCACACCTAGATCACTGCTGGCATCACGAAATTTGAAAAAGAAAGAACACTGCAGGCAATCCACAAGCGCAAGAAGTGGAAGGACAAATCCAAAAATTCTCCTACCCCGAACCTTCAGCACTCCCGCATGCGCTGCAATAGAATTTTCCGTGCATGAATCGGACTCATAGGGCATCTATGAACTCACAAACCAAATTAGTTAATTACCAATTTTAATTATTATTTATTAATTTGTTGTTAAAAATTTTTCCATCGCATTTAATGTTTTTCATGCCATGCTCATCTTCGCTTGCGAAGGAGGAACATCACTCACAAAATAGTACCATTATCACAGCATGTCTTAACTTGATATCACGTATAAGATATCACATATAAGATATCAAGTATAAGATATCACATATAAGATATCACGTATAAGATATCACGTAAAAGATATCACGTATAAGATATCACATATAAGATATCACATATAAGATATCACATATAAGATATCACATATAAGATATCACATATAAGATATCACATATAAGATATCACATATCTTGATTTCTTAGCATTACATATGATATTAATGTAGCAATGTTACTGGATATTCTAACTATCACATAGTAAAGCTCATGTACAAAATAATTAAATTAAATTAAAAAATTAATAAATAACAACAAAGGAACATAAATTTTTTTTTACATCACAGTCCAAACGGGACCTTTTTAAAAAAAATATGCGAATACAAACAGGAAACAGAAATACAAACTTATTTAATTATAAAAATATGCGGAAAGATGTCTCACCAACATTAATCAATAACATTATTACTTAATATAGTATTTATCGTTTCTTTCATTTGTTACTGCGGCACTCTCCACTTTGTCGGACATCCTCTGACAGTTTGGTTATTTATACTTGATTTCTTAGGTTTGTCTTCTCTCAGGCGCCTGAAAAGTGGACACTAACAACAGAATCCAAAAGAAAACTTGTTACAACAGAAATAACTTGTCTACATAGAATCCTCTTAGTAACAATAAGAGAGAGAATCAGTAACGAAAACATCAGAACAATAACAAACACAATGCCAATCTTGGATTACATCAGAAGACAACAGATTAAGTGGTTTTCGCATGCCTCCAGACAACCATAATTTGGTTATAACAGAGAATCAACCATAAAAACATAATGAAGGTTGCAGTTCTAGTAATCCAGCCACCCCTGCCGCCAGTTGTGATAATCTATTATTAGTTATACACAGATTTACAACTCGCTATTACCACATATGGAACACAACAGCGGCTTTCAAATACATGCATATATCACACAATAGCATTCGGTCAAAGGGCATGAATCTACGGACAGCTGGATATCAGCAGCCAACCAACCGTAACAAATTACTCAGCCGATAAGTAATAAGATGAACAGATTCAATTAAGGAGCGTATGTTATTATTACGTCCCAGAAAAACTTATTACTAATTTTGTAACAAGTCTTATTACTCGTGCAGGCCTAAACATCTGGACAATAACATCTGGGTCATCCTTTTTTGCCTGACATGACCGTTCCTCCAGTTGACCCAGCTGTAAATAGGTACCTGACGCAACATGAGTTTGGGAAGGTAAACACAGCAAGGAAGGGAACTGGCTAACCCACCTAAAAGTTGCTGTGGCTTAATACATAAAGAATTAGCTTCATCCCCGATGGCACTTTGCTGCCATGGGACCTATCTAGGATACATAAAGAATTAGCTTAATCCCCGATGGCACTTTGCTGCCATGGGACCTATCTAGGTCTAATTATCATTAGGTGTGTGACAGTTATTATTAATGCTGTAGAAGCTGTCCCACTTTGTGGTGAAGTGGTATAGAGAGGGTCTCTGAGAGCCAAAGTATCAGGTTCAAATCCTATCTGCGTGTAACGTTATAAAAAAGCAAAGAGCAATAATTACCTGCCATGCATGTCATAAGATGAGGCTAAAGAGGTTTTGGGAGAGGGGGCGGGGTGGAGATGGCTGTCTCATTCCATAAAGGATAAAAGTGACCCAGAAGATATACTGAAGTCGGATGTGTCAGGCCAAAAAGTGCAGATATCGCAGCTAAGCTGTAAACCATGACTACATCCCATCAAATTTGCAGGAGTATGAAAACAAATGTAGAAGAATAAGAAACATTTACCATGATGTAGTCCGGAAAATGAAATGCATTGTGTCATGCTTTACCTATACGCATCCTGACACATCCAACTTCAGCATGGTTGCTGGGTCACATTAACCCTCTATGGAATAGAACAACCAACCCCAGTCTTCCCCCCCCCCCCCTCAGTCTTTGGTAAATCAATAATATAATTAGCAAGTATAGAGGAATATCGAAATAAATCGAAAAGTAGAATTTACTTTCTGATGTTTTCTATTGTCTTTCCCCAGGTGATGGTTGGCCGTATCCACACTTGCTGTTAAGCAGAGGGGTAGGAGCTTCAATTGTTGACCCAAGATCAGATGTGTCACTTTGGTTGCGCTGAACCCATGTTTGTTCAAGGTTATCTTGATGTTTTCTATTTCTTAGTCTAATTTTAGCTTTATGTCAGGATATTCTTGTATTATATTCTCTTATTGGTATTTGGTTTGGGTTCATTCTCATAAGGTGACAGAACCATTTTACTTGCTGTCTCTCAATATGTTTGATACATGATATTATACCAACTCTTTTCCTAATTTGTTAATTTCTTATTTTATCTAGTTTGGTAACCATTGCAGCTTTTCTCAGACACTTCATTTCACATGTGACGATTTTTCTTTGCTGCGACATTGTTAAAGACCATGTTTGACATTGGTAGCACAGTGTTGGTATAAAAATTGTAGATATTATCTGTTTTTTTTAGTTTCCATCTTGGCCTTTTGGTGGATAAGTAATGATAAAAGTTGGTAAGTCATTGTGTTTGCTTTCTGGCACATTGTTTCCATTTCTCTGTCTAGTCTTGCATTTTCGGAAAAAAATACTGCCTAGATATTTAAATTGCCATTTCAACCATTGTAACCATTGCAACTTTTCTCAGACACTTCATTTCACATGTAACAATTTTTCTCTATTGCAAGACTATTAAAGTCCATGTTTGACACTGGTAGCAGGGTGTTGATATAAAATTTGCAGTTATTATCTGTCTTTTGATTTTCATCTTGATCTTTGGGTGAAGAGGAGATGGTGAAAGTTTGAACGTTACCATGTATGATTTTCTGAAACCTTGTGTCTATTTCTCTGTCTGGTCTTTCATTTTCTGAAAAAAATTATGCCAAGATTTTATTTCTATATTCCTGAGAAACGGAGAATCGGAGAGCATCCTTAGAGACAGAGAGCATCTTCAGAAATGGAGAGACAGAGAGCATTCTGAGAAACAGAGTCAGAGAGCATCCTCAGAGACAGAGAGCATCCTCAGAAATGGAGAGACAGAGAGCATTCTGAGAAACAGAGTCAGAGAGCATCCTCAGAAATGGAGAGACAGAGAGCATCCTCAGAGACAGAGAGCATCCTCAGAAATGGAGAGACAGAGAGCATCCTCAGAGACAGAGAGCATCCTCAGAGACAGAGAGCATCCTCAGAGACAGAGAGCATCCTCAGAGACAGAGAGCATCCTCAGAGACAGAGAGCATCCTCAGAAATGGAGAGACAGAGAGCATCCTCAGAGACAGAGCATCCTCAGAGACAGAGAGCATCCTCAGAGACAGAGAGCATCCTCAGAGACAGAGAGCATCCTCAGAGACAGAGAGCATCCTCAGAGACAGAGAGCATCCTCAGAGACAGAGAGCATCCTCAGAAATGGAGAGACAGAGAGCATTCTGAGAAACAGAGTCAGAGAGCATCCTCAGAAATGGAGTGACAGAGAGCATCCTGAGAAAAGGAGAGTCAGAAAGCATCCTCAGAAACGGAGAGTCTGAGAACATATCTCATACAGTTACAGTACCAGGTTCAATTATAGATCTGGAACATTGAAAGCAATGACAACCTAGAAAATGTGCTGCCGGTTACAGAGTCACTATTCTTTACTCCCCTTTTGGGCCATATCAACACACAGACGACACATACAGTTAAACGTACCACAATTAAATCCAACAACGAAACGGCCAATAACAATCATCTCATATGACGACGCTAAATGGCTGAAGTACATGAGAACAGCAGCAACAATCCCGATAAAAGTGTTCAGCAGCAAACCCTTCTTCCTGTTGAAGAGAGAGCAGGTAGTCCATTAACATTGTATATAAATATACACTATAATAGTAACATAACATACACACACAATAAAATAATAACATAATATAATGAAATACGTAACGTATCCTATTCAGGACATAGCAATCAACCCAGCATTTTTTTTGGCTGTAGTGGTTTGATTTTCTAGGCAATATAAATACGTTCAGTAGTTTGCTATTGCTTTCTGAACGGTCCGGATGCTCAAATGCCTGTGGTGGGGATCGAACTCAGTACCTTGGCCATCACAGATGTGCTCTGTACCACTTCAACACAAAGCCGGACATATACACACAATAAAACAACAAATTAACATGTAGACACAATAAAATAATAACATGATATATAGACACAATAAAACAATAACATAACATATAGACACAATAAAACAATAACATAAATATAGACACAATTCTTCTTCTTCTGCGTTCAGCATGTGGTCATGCTATACCGTCAGACCTGTCATCACGACGAAGTCCACTGTCTTCTCCAGGTCAGAGCGGCTGCTCCATAGCTTTTGTCTCAAGTCTGTATCCTCTGGCCAGATCTGCTGGCTTTGCTCTTTGTATGTTGGGCAGTCCTGAAGTATGTGTTCTGGAGTCTGGGTTCCAGATCCACATGGATATAGACACAATAAAACAATAACATAACATATAACACAATAAAATAATAACATAACATAAGCCCAAACCAAATACCAATAAGAGCATAAAAAAAAAGAATATCAAATCATAGAGCCACAGGCAGACGAAGAACACAGTGGATAGAAAACATCAAGATAACCTTGAACAAACATGGACTCATCGCAACCAAGGCGACACATCTCGCTTTGAACCAACAACTGAGACTCCCACCTCTACGCTTAACGACACGTGGATACTATCAACCATATATCGATACAATTGGATACATTAGCACATTAGCGGCACGACGAAATTCAACAATTATTTTACAAAGTAGTCGTCTATACAGGATCTCTTTAGGTGACTTACTCTGTGCAGAGTGTCCTCTTCTTTATGGATGTTCGGAACTCTTCATGGGTCTAGTTGACCTGTCCAAGCCAAGGGCATGTTTAAATAGTCGGATCTGTTTCTTGTCCAATGTCATCTTCGACTGTTCTTACCCGTTACCAACAGGACAATCATCTTTATATTAATTTGTCCATGCTGTTATGTCTCTTTATATGTCCCAAAAACCTTATCTTTCTTGTTACAATGTTGTTTAGGAGCCAACCTTCTCTGATGTTTACCTCTCTTTGTTAATGTTATAATGTTGTTTAGGAGCCAACCTTCTCTGATGTTTACTTCTCTTTATTGATGTTATAATGTTGTTTAGGAGCCAACCTTCTCTGATGTTTATTTCTGTTTGTTGATGTTTTAATGTTGTTTAGGAGCCAACCTTCTCTGATGTTTATTTCTGTTTGTTGATGTTTTAATGTTGTTTAGGAGCCAACCTTCTCTGATGTTTACTTCTCTTCTTTGTCATACGCCTTGCGGCGGACCCTCTGAAAGCATTCCGCTGACCGTTCTGAGATGGATGTATGAGGGTGATCTGCGTTGTGTCATGTTTTACATTTTACAGCAAGCTGCGTTATCTGCGTCTTTCGATCTGACACATCCGTCTTCAGCCCGCATTTTTTTGGGCCGGGCTGGCATTCCCATATCTTCGATCCCTAGTACTTGGCCAGGCTACAGCAGGGTTGCTGTACTCCTGTTTCCAGGCCCACTGCGTGGAAGTGTACTGAGGGTCTTGGCCAGCTGTGGTTCACTGACCCTGATGCTCGACTGGATATGGAGCGGCGGTCGGTGCACTCTGGTGTGCATGTCATCTCTGGGCCCTCTGACGTTTACTATTCTTAACACTTTCTTGGTATTTTTCGCTGTTCACGGTATTCTCAAAATCCTTCTGTAACATCTCAATTCGAAGGCAGAAGTTATCTTTGAGCTGATTTATTAAGTGTCCTTGTTTCAAAGGCATAGACTTGATAATAGAAATATGTTTAATCTAATCAGGTGTAGTTTAGCTTTATAGCTGGTGAGATGCCAAAGACTTTTCATTTGCGCTAGTTTTGAAGCCGCTATTGCAATTCTTCTTAGATTTTTTTTCTGTAGGCCATCCTTAACCATTTATGTTGGCACCTAAATATTCAAAATTAATGACATCTTCCAAATCTTGATCATCAATTAGTTGGATTTTGACTTTATCTGATGTCATAATTTTGTTTTCTCTATACTTAAGTACATGTTGTGTCCTTCAGAACTGTCTGACCTTTATTTCTTGGCTACATTCTGCAAAATCAATTCTGCAATCAGTGATACAGAGACAGGAATGTGAGACAATGATCTTATTACATAGATGTCAACTTATTTTTTTTTCAGAAATCCATATTTTTAACAATTTATTTCTGTAATTCAAAAAAAGAACATCCATATTTAGCACCAAAATAAAACACCCCAGAAAAAACCCCAAACTTTGTGGGGGGGGGGGGGGGGGGGGGGGTTTATTTTATAATTTTTTTTGCCCATCAATACATGAGAGAGATAAAAACGTCTGCATTAGTAATAATTATTAAGGAATTTAACACCAAGTGACTTTTTCTTTTCTTTTTTAAATTAAAAATTAAAAAATGGAGGGTTTTGATGAGGTTTTTTTTATGTGTGACCAAAATCTGTATCAATACAGAAAATCCATACTAGTTGGCATATATGCTATTATACTCCCCCGCAATATGCCATTTCATGGCATTAGGTAAAAGGGCATGAGTCTATGGACCGCTGGATCAGCAACCAACCAACAAACCAACCATGCTATTATAAAAATAATTTTAAAAAGTGATGCAGACCTGTACTTGGCAACATGATGATGATGAAAGGGAAACAGACAACCCAAGAAAACACAGTGCACAGTAACACAAGAAAATATCAGAAAATAATAACCAACCTGCCAAAGAAATCTGCCCACCATCCTGCCATGAATCCCCCGCAACAGCCTCCAGCGGCAAAGATGGAAACAATGAGTGCATAGATATTTCTGCTTTTTTCATCGGTCATGTCCTCCCCATCTCGTTTGTACTCGGTTTCATTCATGAAAGCCTTTATACTCTGAAAGAGTTCAATCATACATGGTTAGTACAAAATGATTCACACTGAAGTAAAACAAATTATGAGCGATGGCATCTAGAGTTATGGAGAATAAAAATGAATGAATGAATAGAATATAGCAGCATTTTACTAGACAATATCTTTCTTGCAGACCATGTGTCCTGCCCAGCATTTCTGTGATTTCATCAACATTGTGCGTGTTCTTACAAATTTATATTTCATCATTACCTCACTATCTAGTATTTTATCCCACCAATGGATGTTAAGTATTTTATCCCACCAATGGATGTTAAGTATTTTATCTCACCAATAGGTGTTAAGTATTTTATCTCACCAATGGATGTTAAGTATTTTATCTCACCAATGGATGTTAAGTATTTTATCTCACCAATGGGTGTTAAGTATTTTATCTCACCAATGGGTGTTAAGTATTTCATCCCACCAATGGATGTTAAGTATTTTATCTCACCAATGGGTGTTAAGTATTTTATCTCACCAATGGGTGTTAAGTATTTTATCCCACCAATGGATGTTAAGTATTTTATCTCACCAATGGGTGTTAAGTATTTTATCTCACCAATGGATGTTAAGTATTTTATCCCACCAATGGATGTTAAGTATTTTATCTCACCAATGGGTGTTAAGTATTTTATCTCACCAATGGGTGTTAAGTATTTTATACCACCAATGGATGTTAAGTATTTTATCTCACCAATGGGTGTTAAGTATTTTATCTCACCAATGGGTGTTAAGTATTTTATACCACCAATGGATGTTAAGTATTTTATCTCACCAATGGGTGTTAAGTATTTTATCTCACCAATGGGTGTTAAGTATCTTGTGTTTTATATATATTGTATAGTATAATGATGTCAGTTCGTATAACCAGCATCATCAAGTGCTATCTCCGCAACGAATGTTGGCTGCAACAGACCTCCAATATCCCCTGTATCTTGTTTTAGTGGTGCACTCTGCTAGGCTGTAACCTGTCCATCTCGTGATTTACTCTCTCAATTGTATCTCTGCCTACTTCTTGCTCGCTTCCCTTCGACTTTACCCTAAGTACGGTCTTCTACAAGGTGTCATGTCTTTTAATGTGTCCAAAATATATTATTTGCCTGATCTTTATTTTCCTTAATAATCCTTTCTTCACATAACCTCTTTTATTATTATAACCTCTTTGCTTTCTTCTCTTTCAATGATGTTCTCCCGATTCTTCTATATATCCACATCTCAAAGTTATCAATTCTGTTTTCTAATTGTTAGTTTAGTTCTCATAACCAATAACAATGAGAAATGTTATAGCCCCTATAACTTCAGTTACAGCATATTACACATCACATGTTCATTCCCGCATGAATCACAGCATATAATACATCATAGGATTTATTGATGTCACATCATAAATCAAGCTAAAAAAACTGAAAAAGTTGATGTATATCTGTCCACTTGTGACAGCCTTACAGATGTGAGTCATGAATTACAATACATAGAAAGGCCATGTTTTCAGCAGTTTTTTCGTGGGGGGGGGGGGGGGGGGGGTTCATTTTCATACTCCCACAAGATATGCATCATGTGACATATTCTTTCCAGAATGTTGTCTTCCCAATGAACTCCCTGAACATTTCTCTGTCTTGGGCCATACGGCTTGCATTTACCAACCGCATATTCATGTTTTATTTAATGTTGATTAAAACGTCGGTGTGTCTGAGCCATCTTCCAATGTCTGGGACACACTGAAGGATGGCAATGAGATACTTGAGGATGGCATGGAGACACTGGAATATGACTGGAACACACTGTAGGACACACACTGAATATATAATGTCGTAACCCATTGATGTCTTGGTCTGCCATTTCTCCTCCGCCGAGGTACTCTGCCCTTCATTATTTGTCTTTTTAAACAATGTGTCTTTTTATATGACCAAGAAATAAAGATCAGGTAAATAAAATATTTTGGACACATTAAAAGACATGACACCTTATTGAAGACCATCATCATCAGGTGCCATGCTGGGTGGCGTAGGTGGTCATGGCTTTCCACAGCTCAATGTCCACAGTATTATGTATCAAAGTAGTTGTTGTTTCCTTGCCGTGCCAGGTTGTCAAACTGTATAATATTTTCTCACGTTGTCACTCTCTGGCTCTGCCTTCAATTTTGCCTGCTGTGACTATGTTCTCTAAACCTGCCTGTCTCATGAACTCATTGAAGACCTTACTTGAGGGTAAAGTCAAAGGGAAGCGAGCAAGAGATGGACATAGATACAAGTGGGAGAGTAACATCACAAGATGGACAGGCTAGTCTAGCAGAGTGCACCACCAAAACAAGAGACAGGGGATGTTGGAGATCTGTTGCAGCTAACCTTCGTTGCGGAGACAGCACTTGATGATGATGCTATGACCAAACAGGTGTAGTTTTTTTTTGCTATTGTGTTTAGTAACAGTAATAGCTCATTAGTAATTATTTGTGTGTTTTATTGATTTTTGTGTTTTATTGATTTTTGTGTTTTATTGATTTTTGTGTTTGATTTTTGTGTATCTGTATTGTTTTTGGTGTTTGTGTGTCAACATGTGGTTATTTTCTATTCCCATCTATCCATCTGTCAATCATCATCATCATCAAGTGCCGTCTCCGCAACGAAGGTTGGCTGCAACAGATCTCCAACATCCTCTGTTTCTTGTCTTGGTGGTGCACTCTGCTAGACTAACCTGTCCATCTTGTGATGTTACTCTCCCACTTGTATCTCTGCCTACCTCGTGCTCGCTTCCCTTTGACTTTACCCTCAAGTAAAGTCTTCAATAAGGTGTCATGTCTTTTAATGTGTCCAAAATATTTTATTTGCCTGATCTTTATTTCTCTTAATAGTTCTTTCTTAATATTAAGTGTCTTTAGCACCTCTTTATTTGTTTTCTTCTCTTTCCATGATATTCTCCCTATTCCCCTATATACCCACATCTCAAAGGCATCAATTCTGTCTTCTAATTGTTCATTTAGTGCCCACGTTTCTGAGCCATACATTAATATGGAATAGATGTAGCATTTTATAATTCTCATTTTTAACTTGTTTGTAATACATCTGTCAATAGTACATTACTATACCTTATTGTGTAAATGCGTTCCTTAATTTACCTATCTGCACTCAATTTGCTATTATAATTGTTTACTCAACAGTTGAGTACCCACACATATATATGTATTTGTATATGCATATTATGTTACATGGCTCTGTGATCCATACAACTACTTTGGGTCAACATTTGTATGTGCCCATATGCATGCAATTTCAATAAATATTTATATTGTGGACATTTCTATCTCACACACGTATTGGAACGTACTGATGTGCCAAAATAATGAAGGTCCTCTGGTGCTAAATACGGACGTTTTTTTTATTGAAATACGGAAATAAATTGTTAAATATATGAATTTATGATAAAATAAGTTGATGACTATGCCATTGTGTTAAAACAAACAGGAAAAAAACTGCGGTTTCAGCATTCATTGTAAAACTACAAAACGGATCAACCTTGTCTTTTATGTCATCATCATCAAGTGCCATGCCAGCTGTCGTAGGCAATTATGGCTCTCCACAGCACTCTATCTCCAGTACTATGTATCAAGATCATTGTTGTTTCCCTGCCATGCCAGGTTGTCAAACTGGCTAATAATTTCTCTAGTGTTTTATGTAAGTACTATTATATTGTATCTTGTCACTACAAGCATTAAAATGGGTACCAAATGGCAAAAAAAAAAGAAATGAAGACCAAGAGAAACTCTTCATAGAACAACCATTAACAAGGGTATGACTATGGGTCTCAACAACATGCAAGAACTACACACAGCAGCATCGCATCTCTTAAGCCGGACAGTGATGTTTTCAGTCCTATGCATCATTTCCACCGCTGAAGAAGCATAGATGAAGTATGTCAAATAAAAACTCAGTAGATACATAACCTACAAATACTTACAGCCTCTGGAGAGTTGATGACACCTGTGTTGTAACCAAACTGAAACGATCCTAAAACAGCTCCAAAGGCAGCTAGACATAATCTTGCTGTAATCTTCTGAAATAAAATAAAAAAGGAAAATTTATGTTTTTCTTCATCATCAAGTGTATCTCCACAATGAAGGAGAACTGCTTCTGATCTCCATCATCAAGTGATATCTCCACAATGAAGGAGAAATGCATCTGATCTCCAATATCCTGTCTCTTGTCTTTGTGCTACAATCTGATCAACTGTAGCTTGCCCATCTCATGATAGTCCCTTGTGAAACTTTGTAAACTCCAGTGGTATGGGCACATGTCAAGACATTCATCAATGACAAAAGTTGTTCTTCAGGGAACGGAGGAAGGTGGAAGATACGGGAGGGGGGGGGGGGGCGCGAAAAGACTTGGTTTGACAGTACCAAGACTGGACAGGTTATTCAGTTTTCAATCTCATCAGGATTACTGAGGATATATAATAATAAAACCCATAACCCATCAGGGTCGTAGGGATGTCACATTGAGACATAACCCGTCAGGGTCGTAGGGATGTCACATTGAGACATAACCCACAGGGTCATAGGGATGTCACATTGAGACATAACCCGTCAGGGTCGTAGGGATGTCACATTGAGACATAACCCGTCCGGGTCGTAGGGATGTCACATTGAGACATAACCCGTCAGGGTCGTAGGGATGTCACATTGAGACATAACCCGTCAGGGTCGTAGGGATGTCACATTGAGACATAACCCGTCAGGGTCGTAGGGATGTCACATTGAGACATAACCCGTCAGGGTCGTAGGGATGTCACATTGAGACATAACCCGTCAGGGTCGTAGGGATGTCACATTGAGACATTTGATACAGAGAGATCGCCATACATCTCTAACATCCAGATGAGTTTGTAAACTTCACACTCTGTCCAGTCCTTGATATTAACCAGCCATGTATTCTTCTATCCACCTTGTCTTCTTCCACCCTCCACCGTACCATGGAGAACATCTTGTCATCAAGAAATGTCTCATCGTATGCACGTACCGCCTAGTTTACAAGTTCCACGATTGTTAACATTGGTTCTTGTTGACCTGCTACTACATTAATTCTATCATTTGTGATATCATTCATCACGAAATTTGAGAAAGAAAGAACACTGCGGGCAATCCACAAGCGCACGAAGCGGAAGGACAAATCCGTAAATTCTCCTACCCCGAACCTTCAGCACTCCTGCATGCACTGCAATAGAACTTTCCGTGCAGGAATCGGACTCATCGGGCATCTACGAACTCACAAACCAAATTAGTTAATTACCAATTTTAATTATTATTATTATTATTTTATTTTTTTCCCCTAGCATTTAATGTTTTCCATGCCATGCTCATCTTCGCTTGCGAAGGAGGAACATCATCATCATCATCAGTTCTATCATGCAGAAACACATTCTCATGTTCTCAGCAATAGATACCCAACACAGAATAGGGACAAAGTATAGGGAACAATGTATAAGAACAAAGTATAGGGAACAATGTATAAGGACAAAGTATAGGGAACAATGTATAAGAACAAAGTATAGGGAACAATGTATAAGGACAAAGTATAGGATAAAAGTATAGGGACAATGTATAGGATAAAAGTATTGGGACAATGTATAGGATAAAAGTATAGGGACAATGTATAGAATAAAAGTATAGGGACAATGAATAGGGATGCCTGGAGATTTTTCTGTGTCAAAAGTCTCAATGTGACAGCAATACAACCCTGATGGGTTACATTATAAATATTATTACCCCCCCCCCCCCCCCATTTGTATCTGTGTCGATCACTTGCTCTCTGTCCCTCAACTCTACCTTTTAGATTTGGGAACAACAATAGCAACATCAAGTGGAAGAAGTTCAACAGAGATAATAAACAGAATAAAGCATGCAAAGGCAGCATTGCTAAACATGAAGAATATACTAGTGTAATATGTCTCTGTCATTAGAAGTGAGGAAGAGAGTTCTTCAGAGCTACATAACACCGATTCTATGTACCTGCCATTAGAAGTGAGGAAGAGAGTTCTTCAGAGCTACATAACACCGATTCTATGTCCCTGCCATTAGAAGTGAGGAAGAGAGTTCTTCAGAGCTACATAACACTGATTCTATGTACCTGCCAATAGAAGTAAGGAAGAGAGTTCTTCAGAGCTACATAACACCGATTCTATGTCCCTGCCATTAGAAGTGAGGAAGAGTTCTTCAGAGCTACATAACACAGATTCTAACTTATGGATGTATTGGACAATAAGTAAACAAAATGGTGGAATATTAGAGGCAACAGATATGTGATTCTATAGAAGAAAGGTGAGAGTATCATGGACAGCTAGAAAAACTAACGAGGATGTCCTGAAAGAGTTAAGTGTGAGACAGAGGTTACTAAATAATATTAGAAAAAAACATTCTAAGACAATCTTTATTTTTTGTCATGTTATGAAGCAAGGAGGTCAGGAGAACATAGTTACAACATGCAAAGTTAAATAGTTGTACCAAGCAAGATTGAATAGTTGTACCAAGCAAGATTAAATAGTTGTACCAAGTAAGATTGAATAGTTACAAGCAAGATTGAATAGTTACAACAAGCAAGATTGAATAGTTACAACAAGCAAGATTGAATAGTTGTACCAAGCAAGATTGAATAGTTGTACCAAGCAAGATTAAATAGTTGTACCAAGTAAGATTGAATAATTACAAGCAAGATTGAATAGTTACAACAAACAAAATTAAATAGTTACAACAAGCAAGATTAAATAGTTACAACAAGCAAGATTAAATAGTTACAACAAGCAAGATTGAATAGTTACAACAAGCAAGATTAAATAGTTACAACAAGCAAGATTTAATAGTTACAACAAGCAAGATTGAATAGTTACAACAAGCAAGATTAAATAGTTGTACCAAGTAAGATTGAATAGTTACAAGCAAGATTGAATAGTTACAACAAACAAAATTAAATAGTTACAACAAGCAAGATTGAATAGTTACAACAAGCAAGATTGAATAGTTACAACAAGCAAGATTGAATAGTTACAACAAGCAAGATTGAATAGTTACAACAAGCAAGATTAAATAGTTACAACAAGCAAGATTGAATAGTTACAACAAGCAAGATTGAATAGTTACAACAAGCAAGATTGAATAGTTACAACAAGCAAGATTGAATAGTTACAACAAGCAAGATTGAATAGTTACAACAAGCAAGATTGAATAGTTACAACAAGCAAGATTGAATAGTTACAACAAGCAAGATTGAATAGTTACAACAAGCAAGATTAAATAGTTACAACAAGCAAGATTGATTAGTTACAACAAGCAAGATTAAATAGTTATACAACAAGCAAGATTAAATAGTTACAACAAGCAAGATTGATTAGTTACAACAAGCAAGATTAAATAGTTACAACAAGCAAGATTAAATAGTTACAACAAGCAAGATTGATTAGTTACAACAAGCAAGATTAAATAGTTACAACAAGCAAGATTAAATAGTTACAACAAGCAAGATTGATTAGTTACAACAAGCAAGATTGAATAGTTACAGATGTTAGCAGTCTCCTTATGTCACATGTCAGTGAAAATGAGATTTAGGCATTCCTATTATCTTTCCAACCTCCCCCTTTTTCACCATCTGTCAATGACCCGTGATCATGTGTCCACAACATAAGATTTAGTTCTTTCTATCTGTTGTTGTTATTCTTATTCTTGTTCTTGCTGTTGTTGTTGCTGTTGTTATTGTTTTTGTTATTCCTTTTTTTTGGTTCTTCTTCTTGTTCCTTTTCTTGCTTTGTTGTTGTTTTCTTGTTTTTGTTGTTGCTTTTGTTATTCTTGTTCTTGTTGTTCTTGTATCTGTTGTTCTTGTTCTTGTTCCTGTTTTTCATGTTCTTGTGGTGTTGTTATTGTTCTTTTTTGTGTTGTTCATGTTGTTGTTCTTATTCTTCTTTTGTTTTGATCCCCAGGAACAATGAGCAATTAGCTCTTACTTCCTATATCTGCAATAGAGGGTGGTTCCTCTAAATCTTTATTTAATACGTAGAATACTCCCATGTTGAAACTTTTATTTACATAAATATGTACATATATTTATACATAATACAAATTCAGACATTTTGTGGTTGAGAATTGTGGACTGGTGGTGACAGTTGCACTGGAAATAAATCGGAATGGTACGAGGCGTGTTCAAATGAAAACGGGACTTGTTACACCACGCGTGATAGAGCGCACTGATATTGATGACATTTTGCACTAGTAATGAGTATCCAATAATTTACATACGGTCACGTGTTCATCTTCCCAGCATGCATATGTGCTGCAGAAGACTGTTAACAATATGGCGGGTGTGATTCCGAACCCGTCCAAAGTGAATCAGCGTGCTGTGATCCAGTTTCTTTCATTTGAAGGATGTCAAGCAGTAGACATTCATCGGAGAATGAAGGAAGCATATGGTGACAAATGTTTGTCGAGGACTAGAGTGATGGAGTGGGTGCGTATGTTTAAAGACGGACGTGAGTTAACGGCAGATCTTGCACGGCCAGGTCAGGCGCATATTGTTGCAACAGAAGAAGCCATAGCCGTGCTTGATAAAGCAGTACTGACTGACCGTCGTCGGAGCATTCGTTCGCTTGCAGAAGAATTCCATATGTCAATTGGGACAGCCCACATGGTTGTTCGGAAGAAATTGAACTATCGGAAGGTGTGTTCACAGTGGGTCCCACGGATGTTGACTTGGGAAGTTCTTCATCACCCAGCCTATAGTCCCGATTTATCCCCGTGTGATTTCCATTTGTTCGGACCGTTGAAGAAAGCACTAAAGGGACAGCGATTCAACAGCGACGCAGACGTGAAGACAGCGGTGACCACATGGTTCAGAGAACAGCCACGCAACTTTTTCTCGGACGGCATTCGACGTCTACCTAAACAGTGGGATGCTTGCCTAAATGCATACGGAGATTTTTTCTGATGAACCCAGGTGCATTCTTATTCACAAGTGGTTGCTTTGTTCAATTCCGTTGAAAATATTAAATTGCGTATGATACTTTTTAAATAAATCCACAAGTCCCGTTTTCATTTGAACACGCCTCGTAGACTAGAATCTGGTGCAATGGATGAAAGATAATAGGGGCCTATATGCATATCTGCCAGTAATCATTAAACATGCACCTAAATGATAATCTACTTTCACTCTCCAATTGTTTATTTTAGAGTGCGAGATTTTTTAGCCACGTGAATGTGTTAAAATAAATGTGTATGGGTTAACTTTAATCTTTTCACGTTTTATTGTCGTAATGTTTTATTTCAATTTTACCTGCTTCACGTGCAAATTATCAAAATTGCTGAACTCTGGACATATTACTAGTTGCATATTACTATTACATAATCAAGTTAAAATTTGGTATACACATTAGTCAAGTGTCAGGGAGTAAAACGCCATCTTTTGATTCATCAAAAAGACTGGCCATATTGTCCGTATGCCAGACGAGCTTCTTCCAAAGCCATTATTCTATGGAGCACTGTGCGATGGTAAACGTTAAAGTGAAGGGCAGAAAAAGCGCTTCAAGGATCACCTAAAAAAACTCTCTAAAGCACTGCATGATCGATCCTAGCTCCTGTGAGACTGCAGCCTTTGATCGCTCAGCTTGGCACACCCAGATTAATGCTGGCATCACTAAATTTGAAAAAGAAAGAACACTGCGGACAAATTACAAGCGACGAGAGCTTGTAAGTTCCTCTTTTGCAAAGTTTAGCACAAAGGGCAGATGCAATAGTTCTCCATGCTTGTCGATCAGTTGCTAGGGATTGCAGGTCTTGTGCATGTATGCCTGCTGATTGTAATTCATTCATAAATGTTCTTCTGAGCGTTGTTTTTGGTCTTCCAAGCTTGGCACAATAGGAAAATGATGATTCCCATAACAGTGAGACCAAATTAGAGATTTCTGGCTACAGGTACAACTAATGACCATCCAAGGCATGACCAACCTCGTGTAATAACGGCAACTCAAGATCGCCAAATTCATTATTTGCAACTCCGCGACCGCTTCTTAACAGCAACTCAAAAGCATGTGGTTGCGTCTGTGGGTCTCACCAATGGCCCACTAGACAAACTACCCATGCAACAGAAAACCTTAGTGGATGACATGCCGTTATATTGAGATTATCTTTTTATAGAAACTTCATGGTACGTCATCTACACAATTATGTGTTTATTTTGCTGTTTAAATGTGTTTCATGTTTACCTGAATATATATGTATTATGTGTTCCCTCTGTGGTTGGGAGGGAGCCAGAGATGTACTGTGCAGCACTGGGGAGGAGGAAACGGACAGCAATGTTTTTTCCTATGACTGAGACCCATCATAGAGGCACAGTGACTCAGGACGTAACAATCCTTTTGACTTGAACATTTGGTTGCATGCCTGAAGCAATAGAGAAGTTCGGCAGAACCAGTAGTCAATTGGTGGTGGGGAATGAGCACAGTGAACCCTATCTTGGCTACAGTCGCTAGGAGTAGTGCATAAATTGAAAACTACCGTCCTGGAGGTGTGATAGTTATTCTCTGGCTCTGTCCTGGGGTGGGCCGAAAATCCATACTTCCCAGTAATATAATGTCATTTAATAGCATTAGGTCAAAGGGCATGGGTCCATGGACCGCCGGATCAGCAACCAACAAACAAACCAACAGTAACTCAGACAGTAGCTCTTACATCTGGTACTAGAAGACTTGTCAGCTCAAGCACGATGCGACGGAGACTTCACCCCGCTGACTTGCAAAACTGACGTCCCAGTATTCGTGTTTTTAACCTTAGTGTAGACAACTGTTTAGGTGACTCCTAAACGTGTTTACGTTTTAGAAAAATGCATATTTTGGTCCGTAAATATATCAGATTTGTAAATTGAATTGTTTTATGTATTTAAAATTCAGCACACATAAATTGCTACGCTTACAACAAAGCGATGCATTTTAATGACTGCTGGTATATTTCAAATGTGATAAATGCACAAAAGTTACAAGATCGTATAAACGTAGTTTTCTTTGGTCATATTTTCCCTGCGTACTTTCAGCTCGGTCCCCCCCCCCGTTCTTTTTCATTTTATATACAGTGGAATCCCGTTATAACAACTTGGGCCGGGCCTAAAAAATATGTAATAACAGAAATAACCAAAACAATACCAGTATTGGAACACAGCAAACGACAACAGATCAAGTGATTTTCACACGCTTCCAGACTACCGAGATATAGCATGCCACAAATGGACATGACACATAGACATAACGGTTATAAAGCCAGAGGCAGACCATGTAAAAGATGGATCACAGAAATCAAAGAAGCCACAGGAACAAGCTTACAAACAGCGCACAAGAAGGCCATCTCCAGAGAACTCTTCCACCCTTGACGCCGCACGGCAAACAAGGGACATAGCGTATAGATAGATAGATAGATAGCTAACAGAAATTCTCTATATGAAATACAAACATTATAGAATAAATATAATTTGGGATTTTGAAGTGTTGTTATATAGGGACATTTATTATAAAAGAATGCACTACAGAGCATACCACTGTACAAAAATTACTAATGGTATACATACAAACATCGTTCGTAGAAAACAATGAAGAGTACTCACGAGACGTGGGCAAATGACACCAATCTTCAGAAACAAAAATCTAGATTTAAACACCAAAATAACACTATTAAAACCGATTATTATGCCAACGCTGTGCTACCAATGACAAACATGGACAACGACAGCGCAAGACAAACGTAAACTAGTGACAACTGAAATGGCATACTTACGCAGAATCCAAGAATATTGTAAAGATACAGAGTGAGAAATGAGAACATTAGACAAAGAACCGGACTGCCACAATCTTGGAGTATATTAAGATCCCATCACTGTGCTACCAGTGCCAAATCTGGACAATAACAGCACAAGACAAAAGATAAATAGTGACAACAGAAATGACATGTCTACGAAGAATAATCAGAATGTCATTAAGAGATAGAAATAGAAATGATAACATCAGACAGATAACCAAACCAATACCAGTATTGGAACACATCAAAACACAACAGATCAAGTGGTTTTCACACGCTTCCAGACTACAAACACACAGCATGCCACAGATGGCCATGGCACATAGACATAACGGTTATAAAGCCAGATGCAGACCATGTAAAAGATGGATCACAGAAATCAAGGAGGTCATGGGAACAAACATATAAAAAGCACACAAGAAGTCCATCTCCATAGAACTCTTCTACCCCTGACGACGCAAGGCAAACAAGGGCCACAGCGTATAGATAAATTAGATGAATTCCCGTGAAGTGAAATATGATGCTCCAACTCTCAACAGTGCTCGGAAAAGTGCTCAATGCTCGAGGAAGTTTTCAATGCTCGGAGAAGACGTTACCTAATCAGAGGATCAGAGAAGTTACCTAATCAGAGGATAAGAGAAGTTACCTATTCAGAGGATCAGAGAAGTTACCTATTCAGAGGATCAGAGAAGTTACCTATTCAGACGATCAGAGAAGTTACCTATTCAGAGGACCAGAGAAGTTACCTATTCAGAGGATCAGAGAAGATACCTATTCAGAGGACCAAAGAAGTTACCTATTCAGAGGATCAGAGAAGTTACCTATTCAGAGGATCAGACAGTTACCTATTCAGAGGATCAGAGAAGTTACCTATTCAGAGGATCAGAGAAGCTACCTATTCAGAGGATCAGAGAAGCTACCTATTCAGAGGACCAGAGAAGCTACCTATTCAGAGGACCAGAGAAGTTACCTATTCAGAGGATCAGAGAAGATACCTATTCAGAGGACCAGAGAAGTTACCTATTCAGAGGATCAGATAGTTACCTATTCAGAGGATCAGAGAAGTTACCTATTCAGAGGATCAGAGAGGTTACCTATTCAGAGGACCAGAGAAGTTACCTATTCAGAGGATCAGAGAAGATACCTATTCAGAGGATCAGAGAAGATACCTATTCAGAGGATCAGATAGTTACCTATTCAGAGGATCAGAGAGGTTACCTATTCAGAGGACCAGAGAAGTTACCTATTCAGAGGATCAGAGAAGATACCTATTCAGAGGATCAGAGAAGCTACCTATTCAGAGGATCAGAGAAGTTACCTATTCAGAGGACCAGAGAAGTTACCTATTCAGAGGACCAGAGAAGTTACCTATTCAGAGGTTACCTATTCAGAGGACCAGAGACGTTACCTATTCAGATAAAGTAAAGATTATTCTATAACAGACAAAGACTTGGTCAAAAACAGGGAGCACTGCTAAACACCATATGACAATATATGAAGTGTACAATCTGTTTGATAATGTTTGACAATAAGATAATGTGACTGCTTCAGTGTGCAATAATTGCTTATCAATTGTGGAATGTCCGGTTGGAAGATATTTACTGCGCTAATTAGCAATTATAAATATGGTCTATTTTGTCTTTTAGATCAGTGATTCTCATCTCTTTTTGGCATACAGCCTCCTTTTGAGATACATTTACACACATGGCCGCCATAGTGTCTATTTAAAGCATAGGTTCTTGACTTTCTGTACAAGTCACCACATATTTTAATGTTTTATTGCTGTAATATTTGCTTTTTTACTAAATACAAAGAACCGGTACCACTCCAATCTTGGAATATATTAAGAGACAACAGATAAAATGGTTTTCACACATCAGCAGACTATAATCAGACAGTCTACCACAGCAAGCTATGCTACACAGATACAGAGAAGAGACAGACCAAGAGACCGACCACGAAAACGATGGACCACCGACATAAAAAGAGGCGACAAACTCCACAATATACTCAGCTCACACGAGGGCCATCTCCAGGAAACTCGTCTACCCCTGATGCTGAAAAACAGCAAAAGGTTTTGCGAATAGATATATTATTGTTTTACACTGAGGACAGCTGTTCGATAATATAAACGTAATATGTCAAAAATGTCAAAGCTCAGTAAAAACAACAGATGGAACGACATAACTTTTCGACACGAGATTTGGAGTAAGACAAGGATGCGTACTTTCACCTCTACTTGTGAACATAAACATGTACAGAATAATAAAAGAAGCTCTCATCAACAAAGAGAAAAACATTGCAAATAAACCTGATGAGGAACTTAATAATGAAATCAACAACTACTATTTGCCGACCATCAAAGTATTATATACAGAGATGAGAAACACTAACAAAATCACATCAATGCATTGCTATTAGCATGTTAGAAGTACAACATGAAAATTAACGTGCAAAAAAAAAACAGAGGTTATGAAAATTAACAAGTCTGCAACATCAATGGATATAACAATAGATAACACCAAAGTGAAACAAGCCAAATAATTTAAATATCTAAGCATTATTTTTTTTCCGAAAATGCAAGACTAGACAGAGAAATAGAAAAAATGTGCCAGAAAGCAAATACAGTGACTTAACAACTTTTACCAATATTTATCCACCAAAAGGCCAAGATGGAAACTAAAATAAAACATAATATCTACAATTTTTATACCAAAACTCTGCTACCAATGTCAAACATGGTCTTTAACAGCGTCGCAGCAAAGAAAAATCGTCACATGTGAAATGAAGTGTCTGAGAAAAGCTGCAATGGTTAACAAACTAGATAAAATCAGAAATGAAGAAATTAGGGAAAGAGTTGGTATAATATCATGTATCGAACATATTGAGAGACAGCAAGTAAAATGGTTCGGTCACCTTATGAGAATGAAGCCAAATACCAATAAGAGCATATAACAAAAGAATATCCGGGCATAAGGCCAAAGATAGACCAAGAAAACGGTGCATAAAAAACATCTAGATAGCCTTGAACAAACATGGACTAAATGCAACCTCGGCGACACATCTGGCCTTGGAACGACAACTTAAGCTTCCACCCCTACGCTTAACAGCAAATGCGAATACGATCAACCATCACTCACCTTAGGGACAGACAATACATAATTCTTTTTATCTTTCCGAGTGTTATCATCATGTGCCAATCTGTGGTTTGTGCACAAGTTTCCTCATATTTTCATCCACATATACAGTACTACAGTACTAATCAAAATCCTTCCTGCACATATCGCAGCGCCTGCTATGGCATGGCAAAGCGGCCTTTCATTTCCACAGAAAGCCTCCCTGCACTCCTCCACAGTAAAACAGGCAGTAACGAAATATGTTATACTATCTCAAATAAAAACTTGTAAAAGAACCAGCAGTAAAGACAATAGTATTTACGTAGAACACAGGTTTTTGATGTTTCACTTGAACACAACAGACAGACTATCACTAAGACTAAGGGGTTATGGGGTGTAAACACGACAACATACAAATGACAATACACAAGACATTTTCAACATTTCGAACCGTTAGGTCTTTCTCAGGAACGTATAAAACAAACAGTGAAAATACACTATTGACATGTAAACAATACAAAGTTCAAGGTGACAATCCTTGAACTTCTCACATACCAACATCGCACCTTGTCCTCTTGTACTGCTGCTATACTACTGCTCCTGATGTTGTACTACTACTACTACTACTAGTATTAGTGCTGCTGTTGTACAACTACTAGTAGTAGTATTGGTGCTGCTGTTGTACTACTGCTGTTGTACTACTGCTGTTGTACTACTACTAGTAGTGGTGCTGCTGTTGTACTACTGCTGTTGTACTACTGCTACTACTAGTATTGGTGCTGCTGTTGTACTACTGCTGTTGTACTACTGCTACTACTAGTATTGGTGCTGCTGTTGTACTACTGATGTTGTACTACTGATGTTGTACTACTGCTGTTGTACTACTGATGTTGTACTACTGCTACTGGTAGTATTGGTGCTGCTGTTGTACTACTGCTGTTGTACTACTGCTGTTGTACTACTGCTGTTGTACTACTGCTGTTGTACTACTGCTGTTGTACTACTGCTTTTATACTACTACTACTACTAATACTGCTACTACTACTACTACTACTACTACTGCTGCTGCTGCACTACTGCTGCTACTGTACTGATACTAACTGCTGTTAATACTACCAGCTGTCAATGGTACCACTACTAGCTGTGATGCACTACATCACCCTGTTGAAAGTTATGCCTGTTGAAATCTGAACCTTTGATCATCTGACCATGAAGGCAGTGCACTAGCCAATGATGTACAGAGGCTATAATAGGATTATTGATCGTCCACAACCTAGATAAAGTAAATATATACTTATCAAATCTAGAGAGAGAGAAATATAGAATAACACTTTGTTCAGAAACGAACGGAACATGCAGCAATGAGAGTTCATTAGTTTTCAAAACTGAAACTATTTGACAGATGTAGAATGACCTGTAGGCCACACATATGCAAGTGAGCCATTACAAGAATGTAGACACTTTATTTTAGAAGTATGGAATCTGTGCCTATCAGAAGCTTTCGGAAGTATAGAATCTAGCAGAGAAACTGTATTTGCTAGCTGTCTGCTTGATGCTTTTAGAAGTATGACACCCAGCAGAGAAACTGTATTTGCTAGCTGTCTGCATGAAGCTTTTAGAAGTATGAAACCCAGCAGAGAAACTGTATTTACTAGCTGCCTGCATGAAGCTTTTAGAAGTATGAAACCCAGCAGAGAAACTGTATTTGCTAGCTGTCTGCATGAAGCTTTTAGAAGTATGAAACCCAGCAGAGAAACTGTATTTACTAGCTGCCTGCATGAAGCTTTTAGAAGTATGAAACCCAGCAGAGAAACTGTATTTATTAGCTGTCTGCTTGAAGTTTTAACAAGCTATATTATTCCAGTAGCAATATATGGTTGTGAGACGTGGACAATAACATAATCAATGAAAAAGAAAATATCAGCATTGTAAACGAAACAGAAAGGTACAAATATCATGGACAGAAAGATGAACCAATGCAGACGTCCACAAAAATCTGAACATAGAAGAAGAGTGGATCATAAAAACTATCAAAACTGCAAGAAAACATATTTCTTCTACTTCTTCGTACGCCTTGCGGCGGACCCTCTGAAAGCATTCAGCTGACCGTCCTGAGAAGGACGTATGAGGGTGATCTGCGTTATGTCATGTTTTACAGCAAGCTGCGTTATCTGCGCCTTTCGACCTGACACATCCGTCTTCAGCCAGCATTTTTTGGGGCCGGGTTGGCATTCCCGTATCTTCGATCCCTAGTACTTGGCCAGGCTACAGCAGGGTTGCTCCATTCCTGTTTCCAGGTCCACTGCGTGGAAGTGTACTGAGGGTCTTGGCCAGCTGTGGTTCACTGACCCTGATGCTCGACCAGCTATGGAGCGCCGGCCCGTGCACTCTGGTGTGAATGTCATCTCTGGGTCCAGAAAACATATTTTAAACATAAACAAAGACAAACGTTTAGAAAGATAAATCATGGAGGATAAAGTTCAAGGAACCAAGACTATGGTGAACATAAGATATCGAAGACTTTCTGTACATGACACTGGAAGAGGTTGAACAGCTTTCATAGAACCAAGAGGCTTACAGCGTGGCAGTAAGGACATCATTCTATTAAAAAAACAAGTTACATAACACACATAGATTGCATGAAAAATAAATTAGAGGAATCTCAAACTGTAAGGGGAGAGGTTAAATTCGGTACTATACAAGAATCGGTGGACAGGTTTCTACGGAACAAAAAGCTAACATAATTAAACGGAACGAAATTCCGATAAAAACACATATTCCGACACAGTCAACGTTCTATACGTTTAGTAATGAGAGCCCCCTATCACTCGATATGCGCGCTACACACTGAGTGGGGTGGTGTCCAGTGTGTTGCACGCAAATCGCCAGATCAGTATCTTTAGTCACATTTTTTAAAATCTCCAAGAAACGAAAGTTCAGTGCAATAAACATATGAAATTAAAAAGTCGGACTGTTGTCACGTGATTTGTCCACTGATTCTTGTAGTGAACCTTAAATTCTAGCCAACCAAAATTTTAGGAGTATCTGTAACTGAATCTGAAACAATTACTTTAAATAAACGGTCAAATCTTGCCTAGAACTGACTACGAAAGATATCAAATTAATTAGCTCAAAAAAAAACAACGGTCAAAAAAGGGTTACAAAATGGTTTAAAAGTCGTAGGGGATTGACTTAACTGTACTCGGTTTCCCATATATACTCCGTCTCTCTCAACGAAGCGGCACGCCGCCTGCCGAGAGTACCACTCATAGCACGTAACTCCGTAGCTTCAAGCGATAATCCACAGGGATCTCCGGAAAAAAAATCCACCTTATAAACAAGACGACACGAGCCGGGATTCGAACTCATGACCTCTTGAACACAAGTAGTATGGTAGTATGTCCATCTTTGGTTTGGTATTGTCTTGGA
Source organism: Meghimatium bilineatum (assembly GCA_034231615.1). Taxonomy (NCBI): domain Eukaryota; kingdom Metazoa; phylum Mollusca; class Gastropoda; order Stylommatophora; family Philomycidae; genus Meghimatium; species Meghimatium bilineatum. The sequence continues at coordinate 19,617,220 of CM067302.1, forward strand.
AGATGTGAGTAACATACAATTGACAAAGAAAAGAAAGTAATTAACGTACGAATGCCACGTTCACTCAGAGCTAACTGAGGGCACAGAAGGAATGTTCATGTGTGCTTTTAGTTACAGAAACAAAACCTCCATGCAACCACAGGTTTGTTCCCCCAGATCTCGGATCTACCTTTCACACTTTTCAAGAAATCTGCGACAATCCGAAATTTTTAGTACTTTGTGGCGTCACTATGTCCATTCATTCCTAATGACAAAATGGCTACGGTAACTACACTGAACTTGCCTTCAACCGATAAAAATGCAATAAGATTGTTACAGGTGTGAGGAGCGCTTCCGGATTAAAGATATTCACACAGTGACATGCTATGTGGATGAAAAGATATGCCCACAGTTATTACGTTGAGGAAAGGATTCACTGAAAGTGCTACTGTAACAGCACGGCATTACTTGAAAATCTAGCTAACCGAGTTAATCATATGGCGATCGAGGATACTGGCAAACATTAACCCGTTCTACGTTATACTGAAGGAAATTAGCAGATACCGCCTACACCCTCCTCAACTCCAGTCTGTTCCTATCCATACAACTCATCTAACCACTCACCCAACCATCCTAAATAAAATTATATTTTAATTAATTAATAAATACCCATTGTTGAAAAATAGACACAAGGAGAAAAAAATTAAAAGAACAACACAGATTTTGTCTTCCTTTTTATGTCATTATTTAGTCTCACATCCCGTAAAATTGGTAGGCCCGTGATCTGGGAAAGGACACTAAACCACATGCCGGGTCACATTTCAGCCATCTACACAGGCTGTTTTAGATTTGTGATAAGAGATGCCATTTTCAGTTTACCAAGATATCACATCAAAGAGTCACTAGAAACTAAATGTAATCCACTTATGTTACAACTTATCACAGCCACATTTTATTGCATCATTTTAAATCATTTTTGAACAAATGTTGATAGAGACTTTTGGTAGAGACTTTTCATAGATAAACTTTTTTTTTTTTAAAACCCCAAACGTAGATTGAGAACTCTCCATAGATAAAATTTAAAAAAACCCCAAACCTAGATTATCAAGAATTTGATTATGTAATAACTTGTCCTATATACACAGAACAGTCAAGGAGCAAAACTCCATGAGCTACTGGTTCGCTAAAGACACGCATAGAACATGGCTGTCAATATTGACACGATATATTATATGTAGATTACGCAACAGAAAAACAGCGCACAAGAAGGCCATCTCCAGAGAACTCTTCCACCCCTGACGCTGCAAGGCAAACAAGGGACACAGCGTATAGATAGATAGATAGATAGATAGATAGATAGATAGATAGATTACGCAACGAGGACATAGTAGGTTTTTTTATGTACGTAAATTGAAAATGAGATTAATTTTGCTTGGGAGCAACGGTGGCCTACAACTGGAGAGATACAAAGATAAGAATGTGGGGAAGTAGGTTATAGAAGGAGGGAAAATGAGGGGGTAAAATATGTGAATAAGGGGAAAGAGGAGGAGAGAAAAGAATAGAAGAGGGAGAAAAAGATATGTAATGAGATCACGAGACATGAGAAGAAATGGTGGACGATATATGTGAGTAAAATGAGTCAATTTTTCTCCCATTTCTTCTCGTCATGCAATATATCTTCTCCTACTGTGCTGGACCCGTTCAGCCTTGATCTTTGTCTTCCCAACGACACGTTTCCTCACCAAGCTTTAAGCTCTTCCTCCTATCATTTTCGTATGTGCTTTCCCACATTTAACACATTGTTTATTTCGTTTGCTGTCTTTTGTCATGATGAAGGATTTTTAGTCGAAACGTCGCCGGTCACTGTGCCTCATCGCAAATTTGTTTTATTGACTAATATTGGTAACACTTATACCAATTTCTATTCATTTTGACATTTGCCTTGTGTTAACCTTAAATTTTTAAAACAGCCACAATCAATAACACAAATTCTCAAAAAAGAATTCAGTGGCAGGGGGGAGTTTTTGGATTTGTAAACACAGCTTGCTAAAGGTTAACCCAGCCCCCCCCCCAATTCCAGCTTCGGATTGTTTCCCCGAGACTAGAGCTTTATCTCTCGGCTAACATTTCTGATGATGATGGTAATGGTGTTGGTGATATATGCCAGTTTTGGTTGTAGAAATGTTGTTTTTTTAAATGTAACACTTCTACAACCACAACTCGCATATATCATCAACATCATCATTACTTACTTAGAGGAAAGGGAATTATGCCTCATTGCATAGTCAACCCCCCCCCCCACACGTTTATAACAACACACTTCCCAGCAATATAATATTTGGTCAAAGGGCATGAGCCCATGGACCCCTGGATCAACAACCAACAAACCAGCCATCAATGACATTCCACAAATTACAGGAGAAACATGAATATATTATAATCCTGAAATGTACCTATTTCATCTCAAATTTACATACCGTTCTAACACATCAATCTAATCCCCATCTAATCATAATTTTAACATGAAAATTTGTGATGTCGAAGTAATTACATCAATTTAAATATAATACTACATTACTTACATTATCACAATTACTAATTACTACAATATCAAAGTACAACGTGTTCCTGTTTCTTTGAAAGAACTAACCATTTAAATCCTGGTAAATCTGTCACCATATGGTGATGAATATTTACTGGTGTTTTATGTAGTGAATGTTCACTTTTGGTAAAATAAAAATATCCTTTGATGGAACTGAAAATTAAATTCTAGTACAGGGTGACCAAAAAAAACGGTCATCGCCTAAACATGAATAACTTTTGAAATAAATAAGCAATTCCTATTATTTTTCAGATTTATCCAAGAAAAATTGATGTTTTAAGAGTCTACCAAATTCGACCTTCGAGATGCCATGGACTACTGAGGAAAAGACATTTATAGTTGAGGCATATTTTCAGTTGAAGTCTATCCACGCAGCTCAATTGCAATTCAAAGAACGGTTCAGATGTCGGGAATTTCCTGTCCACTCAATGATCTACAGATGGGTCAACAAGTTCAGAACCCATGGGACTGTGCATAACCTCAATTGTAATGACGCTAACAGACAATCACACTCTGGACGACCGAAATCATCAAGGACACCACACAACATTGCTGCAGTCAGGGTGGAATTTGTCGCCTCTTTTATTTCGGTGGTCCATCGTTTTCGCGGTCGGCCTTCGCTGTATCTGTATAGCATATCTTGCTGTGGTGTGCTGTCTGATAGTAGTCTGCTACCCCACTACACTGAATATCAAATCTTTTTCCTCTTTGTTCATTCTCAAACTCCTGCAGATTAGCAGGATGTAATTTAGAGAACAGAATGGGCTGTGCCATGGTGTACAGTTTGGATGTGATGTATAATTATCTCAGGGTGAGTCAGTGATACATATTTAATAATATTAATAATTCAAATAGATAAATCGTGTCGGAAATGGGCTGTTACCACGGCAGTAGTTTCAGTACAAGATCTCGCCCAACTACACTCAAAACCACAAGACATAATTATATACACAAATGACTCCGTTAACAGAAATACAAATAAATGCAGTTGGGGTTTTGTTGCCTACAGAAACGGAGTGAAGTTCGTTGAAAGATTACCTGTATACTCTACTGTCACATCGAGCATATGGATGCAGACCGAGTTACATCAGCACTGAATTGACTCTCAAAGCATGCTGCGCAAGTTAGAAAAGAACATGTAGAGAAAGGAATGGGTTGCGTTTTTGAACAACTCAACTGTACAGAGTATTACATGGATATACTGCCCGGGTCACGCTGGAGTCAGTAGAAACGAAAGAGCTGACTCATTAGCAGATAATGCTGCGATTGATGGCCCAGTACTGAAAAGGGAGTAGGGAGCCGAGTTAGCGTACTGGCTTCGCATATGAGTGGTCCTGGGTTCATTCCCCAGTTGAGGCGGAAATGTTTTCCAGATCGCAATGGCTCCCGGGTCGACCCAGCCTTAAATGGGTACCGCATTAATCCGGGAAGTAAAGACTGCGAGGGAGAGGAGGTGGCTGGTGCAGAGCCTCTGAAATGTGAGATCGCTAACATCTCACACCCCTATGGCATTAATAAATGCTATGGGTTACTTTACTATTTTTTTACTTACTGAAAAGAGATAACGCTGACTTAATGAAGGCATTCATAAACTCAGTACAAAAATGAAGATGTTGACAATGAAGCTGAAAACATACACATACAAAGAATGACAGAAGTGGAAGTGATTAGAGGAGAGAGAAGAAAATGTACTCTTTTAGAAAGAACCGATGATCATGTAATCAAAACCTGACTTAGACTTTGAATCTAATACACTTGAATGTCTGTTGGAACAGAGAGCAGAGCACTTATGGGAATGCCCCGTTAGCTATGGTGCTAGTTTCTAATCTAGAAGAATCAATATTTCGGGGTCTGACACACCCGATTTCAGCATTGCTACTTGGCCATTTTGATAGGATGGGACAGCAAACTCCACCCTAAAATTTTCTTAGTTGCCTCATACGACATGCATGACCGGTAACTGTCAATATTCTTTACCTCCCGAATGGTCCTCCAGAAACACCCACAGGCATATAGAAAGTTAAATTTTCTGTGCTCGTTCTCACAGTCCTATAGATTAGCAGACTGCATCTTAGAAATGAGATGCAGAATAGGACAGGCAAAAACAACATTCAGAAAAATGAAAAATATATTGCGAAATATGACATTGTCATTAGAGGTGAGAAAGAGAGTTCTGCAGTGCTATATAACTCCTATACTAACATATGGGTGAGTCTTGGACAATAAACAAACTGGAAAGTGGGAAATTACAGGCAACAGAGATGTGGTTCTACAGAAGAATGCTGAGAATACCATGGACTACCAGGAAAGCTAATGTAGAGGTGTTGAAAGAGTTAAATGTGAAACAGATCCTAATCAACAATATAAGAAAAAGACAATCTTCATTTTTTGACCACTTCATGAGACAGGGGGGGGGGGGTTTGGAGAGCATAGTCACAACAGGCAAAATTGAAGGCAACAGAGACAGGGTGATAACGTGAGAAAATATTAGATAGTTTGACAACCTGGCACGGCAAGGAAACAACAATGATCTTGATACATAATTCTGGAGATAGAGAGCTGTGGACAGCCAAGATCGCATACACCAGCCAGCATGACACCTGATGATGATCCTGTATCCTCACAATATGTACCTTTCATCCCCTAGCTGAGTATCCGTTCTGAGGTTGGGACCCCTAGGCTGCTGCCTAGTTTTCCTAGGCAGAAGTCCACCACTGAACACATCACTAGCAAAGCAACAAATAGTTATAGTAGTCAGAATATCTTTTTTACTGCAATAAAAAAAATGCCCAAAAATCGAGAATGTCAAAATAATGACAAACTCTAAAACAGACAGTAGCCTATATCATAGAATCCAGAGTCTCAACCTGACTGAGTGGTGATCACCGAAGAAGAAGAAAACAATGACAAAATAATGAAGACATATAATTGCAGAAAACTGGAATGCTCCAAACACACTTCTTTCACCATCTCCATGATCGTGACAATGGCAACCTTTTTTCAAACTGCAACTTTAACATGAGTTCACATAAAAATTGCGATATAAGTAAATGAATAATATTTGTGGAAAGCTTTGATATAAATAACCAAAATGTCAGACAAAATGGAGAGTGCAGCGGTAACCAAACGAATAAGTGGTAAATGCTGAATCAAGTATAAAGGTTACTATAAAATCCTAATTATCAATAATTTCCCACTATTTTATATGGTTACTGCTGCACTCTCCATTTTGTCAGACATCCTCTGACATTTTGGTTATTTATATTTGTCCTGTAGCCGCTACCTTACATTGTTTTCGTTGTCTACTTGCAATTGTTTCCCATTTTACTTAGTATAGGTTTATTATTTTTAATATTTTTATGTTTTTGTCTGCTTTTTTTTATTGTTATGTGTTTGTTGAGAAAGGTCCCTGTTGGACTGTAACGTAGAAAATTGTCCTTGTTCTTTGTTTTAATGGTAGTTATTTATTTTTAACATTGATAGTTAGGGTTTTATGGGAAGCTTTGAGAATTTGTTTTGTTTAAAATTGATCGGGATTTAATCTTGCTTCCTTCTGAGCTACAACTGTAATATTTCAGATGTGGGTTTGTTGCCTACAAGAATGGCAGGAAAATGCTTGAGAACTTATCTGAATTCCCCACTAAAACAAAGCATGAAAATAGAAGCGGTGATGGCAGCAATCAGTTGGTAATCGGACTGAAATATCTCACAATGTGATACTTTCAGAATCCCAAAGCATGCTACATACGATAGACAGATGTGTGATAAGAAAAGAATGGGTCACGTTACTGAACAACTCAATTGTTCACAGTATTTCATGGATATACTGCCCTGATCAAGCAGGGGTCAGAAGCAGCGAAAGAGCAGACGCATTGGTGGGTAGTTCTGTGCTTCTTATTCTTCTGCATTCATTCTTAAACTCCCGCTGATTCTCTCTTATAGCAGGACAATGGTCCTACAAGATTTGCAGCAGGATGTAGTCCAGAGAATGAAATGCTTTGTGTCACCGTTTTATTTGCACCAATGCCTTGACACATCCGTCTTCAGTGGGGTTCTGTGGTTGATAGCACAGCACTGAGAAGAGATATACTGACATAGTTAGGGTAGTCTGATGTACTTCAGAGTGAAGACGGTGATTATGACGATGATTACATGCACATACAGAAAATGACAGAAATGGGGATGACCAGAGATGATCTGTATGTCCTCTCTGGAAAGATCCAAAGATCCCAGAACAAAAACAAAAAACAGAATCAATTAAAAGAAAACGACCAAAAATATGATATTATGCCACATAACAATGCACCGGCGATCGATCACAACTGGTAAAACAGTATCTCACAAAGCACAATGTGATTACCTTGGAACAACCTCCATATTCTCTCGACCTTGCACCAGTTGATTTTTTTTCTCGCTCCCTCAATTGAAATCGTCACTCAAGGGACTGTGATTCACGGATGTAGATAACGTTATCACCAATGCAACAATATAGCAGAGAGGTGTCAAAGAATGGGTTTCACAAATATTTCCAGGAGCTGTATGAACATTGGTGTAGTTGTCGTAGAGAACTAGGTCTACCTTGAAGGAAATTAGTGTACATAATTCTATTGTTACTTATTTCTATATAATCTGCCTTTTCTGGGCACTTTTTGAAGCTACCTCGTATATAAGCCCCTATTACCCTGCATCTCTGAAGATAGAAATTCACAGAGAACGCTAACTCCAATGACAAAAATAATGTAGTACCAGTACTCCTACGATCCTCTGCTAATGGCGCAGGGTAAAGAGACGCACGAGGTAAAATGTTGTGGCGGTTTTTTTCCCGAATCTATGGGTTCTTCCGATACCGCACGTGACTAGGTCAGACACTAACATTCCAATCTTTAATACAGTGAAGTTTGATAGGTCAAGGACGAATCAATTTTCAACAATGCAGACTAATATGTTTTCACTATGTTCGATCTATTTATTTGGTAACTTCTCGCACTCTGCCTGCTGTTATCATTACTACCATGATTTTTTAAAATGTTTAACCTTTAGCAAGCTAGATTAAAAAATATGAAACGTCTCCCTGCCACTGGATTCTTTTTTGAAAATTTGCGTTATTGATGGTGACTGTTTTGAAAATGTGATAATTTTTTGGTTGTTAGAGATATTTAAATAATATTTGCGCATATAAATAAAGAATTGAATTATGCATATATTGGTGTAATTTATGTACGTGTGTGTGAGATACCAGGCGTATGAGAAAGTGGTAAAGACGTTTTTCACAAAAAACATATATTTTATAACAAATAAAGAGGAAAAAAATTAATAAAAAAATAACTTACCTTAGTTATCGAATTCCTTGGCAACACTGTAAACTAAATCACACAAATCTGTTGTATTTATGTTCTTTTACTGCAAAATTATCAAAATATAGCCGGGAGAACTGTATAAAACATGTAGATTTGCGGTATAATCGTTCTTTAAGATTAGGTCTAGAGCCATTTTTTGTGCTACTTCCACATATTCGATATCAAACGTCTACAAGTCTCCAAACCAACGCGGCATTCTGTATATTCACTGCTGTGAAACTAAATAACTCAATAATTCATGATTCAAGCCACGATTCAATGTTATTTTATTCAAAATACGATGAAAGAAAGGTCTATAAAATCGGTCGACCATCATGGCATCGTACCGGTGTGCCGATGTGGTCAGATTAATTGCTATAAAATTTGTATCTTCTGGCTAGCCATTGTTACAACGTTCATGTCGGACGTAGGAATGAACCGGCTTCAATAGCGCATGTTCCCGAGTAACCAATCAGGCTGTGGAACCTCTATTATAACGATATCTCATTGGATGGGGTATGTCGCCAACGGCGTTAGCCGCCATTTTATTTTTCGGCGGCTGGACTTGATATAGGCTCGGTGAAGGTTAAACTGAAATATATATTGTGTTGTTAAGCAATTAAGCATATATCTTATCAGGTTCCTTAATTTCATTTCATCAGAATTTATGACAGTGGCTAAAAATTTGATTATGGGGTAAAGTGTCGCATTCAAAATGTATGAAAATATTTGTCACGAGGAAGTTGCCAATGCCGATCTAAAGCTGGTAGAGGCTGATATATAAGGTTATAATGATCATCCAACCTTACACAAGACATTATTACCTCTAATACGGAACTTGTGAACTATTTTTTATCTGAACTTTTTTTCCGATTAAAGTTACAAAACTAGGTCAATATATTTCATCTATTCTTAACACACGTTTACACACTGCCGGTGTGCTAGACCTGTCAAAGTGGCGATCTCGCTCAATGTTATAATGGTTTGTATCATCTTTTTGTCTGTAATTTGGGCGCATCTTTCGTTTCTACGGTCACAATAAAATTTGACCTAGTTTTGAGGTATTTCCTAACATGATAACATTGATGGTCCCGGCGGAATGACAATCTTGTACCACAGCTTTTGTTAAAGGAGGGTTAAAAGGATTATAATTAGTTTATAGATGTTTTTAGGAGGGGGGAGAAGTATTAGAATCAGTGTTTAGAATTAATAGGCAGATGAATGATTGATTCTCTCGTGGAACTCTGTGACGTCGTCTGCTTAAACATGAAAACAGTGTGCTATTTATAGCGCAGTGACCATAGAAAAGAAAAATTTACCGTAATTTGTAATAGACATAAGATATACCTATGTTCAAAATATCTCATTCCACTGTCTACATGTAGCTGTATCATCTCAATCTCTTTCAATGCTCTCGCTAATGTTAGATGGTGGGATATGTTATACAGTACAATCTCTTTCAATGCTGTCACTAATGTTAGATGGTGGGATATGTTATACAGTACAATCTCTTTCAATGCTGTCACTAATGTTAGATGGTGGGATATGTTATACAGTACAATCTCTTTCAATGCTGTCACTAATGTTAGATGGTGGGATATGTTATACAGTACAATCTCTTTCAATGCTGTCACTAATATTAGATGGAGGGATAAGCTATAGGTCTACAGTACAATCTCTTTCAATGCTCTCGCTAATGGTAGATGGTGGGATATGTTATACAGTACAATCTCTTTCAATGCTGTCACTAATGTTAGATGGTGGGATATGTTATACAGTACAATCTTTTCAATGCTGTCACTAATGTTAGATGGTGGGATAAGTTATACAGTACAATCTCTTTCAATGCTGTCACTAATATTAGATGGAGGGATAAGCTATAGGTCTACAGTACAATCTCTTTCAATGATGTCACTAATGTTAGATGGAGGGGATAAGCTATAGGTCTACAGTACAATCTCTTTCAATGCTGTCACTAATGTTAGATGGAGGGATAAGCTACACAGTACAATCTCTTTCAATGCTGTCACTAATGTTAGATGGAGGGATAAGCTACACAGTACAATATCTTTCAATGCTGTATGCTTTCAATGCTCTCACTAATGTTAGATGGAGGGATAAGCTATAGGTCTACAGTACAATCTCTTTCAATGCTGTCACTAATGTTAGATGGAGGGATAAGCTATAGGTCTACAGTACAATCTCTTTCAATGCTCTCACTAATATTAGATAGAGGGATAAGCTATAGGTCTACAGTACAATCTCTTTCAATGTTCTCACTAATGTTAGATGGAGGGATAAGCTATAGGTCTACAGTACAATTTGGTCTACAGTACAATCTCTTTCAATGCTGTCACTAATGTTAGTTGGAGGGATAAGCTATACACTGCAGTACACTGATGGAAGTTTGGACACTTTGCCACCGGCTCCCCTACGACTAACTTACTAGTATTATTTTAATAAATTAAAATAAATTAATGGATTTTGACTAATGACTGTTAGTGTTAGCTGATTTACTTCCAAGTTAAGTTAGTAAGTAAAATGAATAGGTCTAATATGTAATCAGTCTGTAAATCTCGAATAAACAATTAATGTCGAGTCAATCTGAATGATTTATTTAGAGTGTGACCAACGAATATCATAATTATTGAAGAAATAGCAGACGATAGGCCTAGAATTATTTTTAAATTTTGCAGCTAACTTTTGAAAATGAGAGATGGAAAGCGGTTATGATTAAATCAGAAGAATCATATATCACCGTTAATGATTTCACAAAACAATTTTAAAAACCAACACACATCTACTTACCCCTTTTCTCTCATTTGATATAGGAAATTTTTCATGGTTTTCTCCGTTCGCTTTCTTGTGTTCGGTCGCCAAATCGCCGTCAGCCATTTTTTACCACCAAAATATTATTTTATTCGTATCTTTCAGCGGTGCGTACTTTTTAAATGTTATGTAACATCAAATTTTATAGATTATGTTATATAAGTGTTATTTTTCGATTAAATTATTTGTATTATTCATCAAATGTTATATAAACACAATTCGTTAACGCCTCTTTCAATTATATATAATATATGGACCTAAATATTTAATAAGCCTTTAACCTTCACCACGCTGTGGTCAAGTGTGATTGACAAAAAAAAGATGGCTGCTGTTTGCTGTTGTCAAGTGCACTCGCTCAATGAGACATCGTGCGAAATAGGCCTACCACAGCCTAATTACCGCTTGTATATAGTGCTAGTCATGCGCAATCGAGGCCGGGACATTCCCACTTCCTAAATGATTGTTGTAAAGATGTCGAGGTGGAAGATACACGTGTTATAACAATTAATCTGACCACATCTGTATACCGGTACGATGCCATGATGGTTGACCGTTTTTATAGACCTTTCTTTCATCGTATTTAGAATAAAATAACATTGAATCGTGGCTTGAATCATGAATTATTTAGTTTCACAGCAGTGAATATACAGAATGTTGTGTTGGTTTGGGGACTTGTAAAGGTTTGATATCGCATATGTTGAAGTGGCATCAAAAAATGACTTTAGACCTAAGATCAAAGATCTATTTTACTGCATTTCTACATGTTTTATACAGTTCACCCGGCAATATTTTGATAATTTCGCAATGAAAGAACATAAATACAACAGATTTGCGTGTGATTTAGTGTACAGTGTTGCCAAGGAATTCAATAAGTAAGGTAAGTCATTTTTTACTTTTTTTTTTTCTCTTTATTTGTTATAAAATATATGTTTTTTTGTGAAAAACGTCTTTACCACTTTCTCATATGTCTTGTATCACACACACACGTACATAAATTACACCAATATATGCAGAATTCAATTCTTTACTTATATGTGCAAATATTATTTAAATATCTTTAACAACCAAAAAATTATCACATTTTCAAAACAGTCACCATCAATAACACAAATTTTCAAAAAAGAATCCGGTGGCAGGGAGACCTTTCGTATTTTTTAATCTGGCTTGCTAAAGGTTAAAGGCCTAGGTCTATATTATTAGGTAGGCTGTCGCTCGAATGTTCAAACGCTACACGCGTGTAGCAAATACCTCTCTTTCTCTGAGCGATGAATAAGCAAAAATTATTTGACGTTTAAATACTTAGTGTATGAAATAGTCGCTCTTATAATAGACAGATAAGTGGTGTCAATGCTGGTTCGAGGTTCTTCAGCACACACTACCTCCTGTCCAGTGGTGCTCTGACTGTAGTTAGTAGTATGTTTGTCTTTATGTTTTGCTATTTTCTTCCTTGTTCACAATTTAGTCATCCCAATTAGCCAATAAACTATATCGGTCCCTATATACCAAAGTATAACACGCATCATTAAATGCAAAATGCAAGTATGATAGCAAAACACCGATTAAATATGTTGGCCCCTATCCGTCAGCAACATCGATGGTTGGTTGGGCACATCTGTTGCAGTGAGTAGGCATATATCTAACACAGGACATTCCCATCCATCCGTAAACCCCTGACAAGTCAGGATCTTAGGGGCACTAACATTACATTGGAAGAGTCAATATAGTCGTCCAGCGATTTCTTTCTTCGTTAATGCGAATGGGTGTTGAAAAAAACCAGCTCAGTCAGTGAGGTTGCCTGCCAATAATTTTCTGTTACCACATCTGTTTCTTTGGAACCTGCCCACAAATTCAATCATCCTGTGACATATTCTTTCCAGAACGTAACCTTCTTTATGGACATTCTGAACACCTCACGATCTTGGACGAGTTGACCTGCTTTCTCCAGAGACCAGTGCAGGATTTACGTATAAGCTACACAAGTTATAGCTTAGGGCCCCCCACTTTCTTGTTAAAGTTTTATTATTTCACTATCTCTATACTTCTTAATTGTTAAAGGGCCCCATATCTCAAATAGCGCAAGGCCTTATCAAGTCTAAATTCGGCCCAGCCAGGGACATGTTTAAACAGTCAAATATCATTTGTCCATCGATGTCTTTGGCGGCCTCTTCCTCTGCTCCTGCTGTCGTTTACTCTGCCTTCCGCTTTTAGTTATTCCATGCTATTGTGTCTCATTAGATGACCAAAATAGTTCAGCTTTCTAGTTATGATGTTATTTAGGAGCCATCCTTCTTCGGCGTTTAATTACTGTAATACTTCTATGTTCATCTTTTTCGCTGTCTATGGTAGGCCTATATGCACAATTTATCTTTTTCGCTGTCTATGGTAGGCCTATATGCACAATTTATCTTTTTCGCTGTCTATGGTAGGCCTATATGCACAATTTTTCTGTAACTTCTCAATTTGAAGGCGACAATAATTTGAAGTCCATGAATTAAGTCAACTATTTCTACTACTTTTTTCCTTTCCCTCTTCTGTCCATAATTCGGGAATCTTCAGCCCGTCTTAATTACTTATTTTTATTCATGCTTTTACCCCTCCCATTTCTTCCATCAAAACACTGAACATAAAAGGGATAATAATAGATACGTTAACTATTAATAATTCCAACATAGTCCTAACATTCTGGAAATGTTATTAACAAGTCCAACTTAACCTTCTAGAATACTATTTCCTACTATGCACAGTGGCGTAAATAGGTATTCATAATTATTTTATTTGGTAGGTTGAGCCCAAAACAATCGAATTATCTAGTTTTTGTACGACCATTTGTATGGCAATTCTTCAAAAAGTTGGAGTAGGAACTTTACTAGGATTTTAGGTATACTATAAAATACGTACCCACCAAGCTCTGTCATAGTTTGCGACAGAAAAACAAAGAAACAGTGGAAGATCCACGACAACACTACAAAGAACAATCAAGAACGAGACAATGAGAATGGGTATTAACACCACCCAAGAACTACAACAACTTGAAACGAACTTCAAGACACGGAGAAACATGACTTTTTCCCTATGTGCCGGCCTTTGTGCTAAAGGAACTAACGAACTAACAATCAAATACGGGCATTAAATGGTATGATTAGTTTCATAAGAGGTTCATCTTTAGGGATAGAACTTGACTACAACCAAGCGGTCTGGGTTTAAGTCCACCCGTCACTTGTTGGATATCAGGTCCCCAAGCTTCATAAGGGGTTCATATATAGGGTTCGAACTTGACTACAACCAAGCGGTCTGGGTTTAAGTCCACCCGTCACTTGTTGGATATCAGGTCCCCAGCTTCATAAGGGGTTCATATATAGGGTTCGAACTTGACTACAACAAAGCGGTCAGGGTTCACGTACACCCTTCACTTATCAGTTATCAAGTTCCAGCAATGTCACGGATGCATCAAAAGGATGGACACATTTGGAATGTGGCGTGTCTTTCGTCAATTCTATAGCTCTGCTGAATTATCAGGGATTATTATTATAGAGTGAAGCATTTGACTGGTCATTGGTCATTTTCTGTATACTTTGTGTTGACAGCCAATTAAATTCATGGGAAAAATGAAATGTGTCACTTTAGAAGGATAAGTCACAATTTAGCACATGTCTTATAACGCCGATGGTTAATTGTAATTTAATCAAAAAATGTACTCACTGCGCAAAACTGAAATCTAACAGGTGAAGCTTTAACCCTTTAGCTACGGAGGCATTCTTAAGGATATGATGAGAAACTACCGCCATTTTGCGGAGATCCTCCTCTTATTAGTTTCCCATGGAAAAAATCTGTCTGGAAACTGATAATAAAATTTGTTTCCCTTGGGAATTGTTTCCCTGGGGGAACTAAGATGTAGATGATCTCAGCAAAATGGCAACAACCTCTCGTCGTATCCTTAAGGATACCTACGCAGTTAATTAAACAAGGTAATGAAGTTTTACTAATAGTACGGCACACATACATATCAGTTTTATCAGTGTGTATACATACGTGTGTGTCGTACTATTAGCAAAACCTCATTATATTGTTTAATTGCAGTTTACACGCTTACACAGAAGCACATTATTCCATCACTGTGCTACCAGTGCCAAACCTGGACAATGACAGCTCAAGATAAAAGAAAAATAGTGACAGCAGAAATGACATGTCTACGAAGAATACTCGGAGTGTTATTAAGAGATAGAATTAGAAACGATAACATCAGACAAATAACCAAAACAATACCAGTATTGGAACACATCAAAAGACAGCAGATCAAGTGGTTTTCACACGCTTCCAGATTACTAACAGATAGAATCCGCAAATGGATATGACATAGACACAAGGGCTATAAAACCAGAGGCAAACCGTGTAAAAGATGGATCACAGAAATCAAAGAAGCCACAGGAACAAGCTTACAAACAGCGCACAAGAAGGCCATCTCCAGAGAACTCTTCCACCCCTGACGCTGCAAGGCAAACAAGGGACACAGCGTATATATAGATAGATACACATAAGCTCATGAGATCGATCCAGCTACCCTAAACAGAGTACAGTAATGTATGCCCGGAGAATGCTGGGATATTACATCATCGCTACGTTGTAGGTGCTGAAGACTACACTAGTAGTATCTGGCAGGCCCGTAGATGGGGGAAGTGTTGGGATGTTCAAACCCTCCCCCTTAGCAAATGCGAGCATGACTTTTAGTTCACAAGAAGGTTTTCAAATTTCCTACCAAATTGTGACATTTACGTACGAAAACGGACGAAGGACGATTTTTCTAGGTAAAACCCCACCCTTAAAGTAATCATTTCTACGACCCTGGTGTGTCGTCAATAATTTTCCAAGATAGATAACCGCTGTGGGAAAACTAGCTATGGTAGCTAAACATCCTTTAATACTATTATGTTATAGAACAAAACAGTGATGCGGTATTCAACATTGTCATCTTGGCTGCTGATGCATATTTCCTGAGCCAACACTCTCTCCAGGTAAAGACCTTTCAACATAATTAATTAGGACCTCATTCGTTACATTTGTGATTATTTTTGGGATTTCGGTTGGTCGCTATCACGGAAAAGATGGATAGAAAACGTCAGGGACATCCTGAACAAACGCGTAAATAACACAACCGGGGTCACACATCTGGCTTTAGAACGCAAGCTCGAGCTCCAATCACCCCTACGCTTAACGGCAAGAGTGAATAATAAACCACCTGGGGAAAGACAATAGAGAATAGACAATAGACTATTGATATCCTTTTTTTTACGAGCAGCCGACTCATAACACTTACACATATTGGTAACAATTGTACTTATTTCTGTTCACTTTCACATTTGACTCGTGTTACACCAGCCCTCGCATTTCCTGTATGGGGTTGTTTCACCAGTTTTATCAGCAGACACAAGTAGTGAAATTTCAAAGTCACCCGTGTGTTGTCGGGGCCCGAAAGGGGAGCAAAGAATAGCAACACTGTTTACCTTCAACGCATGTTGTAAAATGCGACTAAGGATGTTATGGGATGGAGTTGGCTGTCCCATCCCATATATGGTCAGTGACCCAAAGCCATGCTGAAGTCGGGTGTGTCAGGCCGAAAGAAGCAGATATCGCAGCAATGCTGTAAACCATGACACAACGCATTCCGTTCTCCGGACTACATCCTGCTAATCTGCAGAAGTTTGAGAACGAACGCAGAAGAAGAATAAGAAATTTCAAAGCGATCTTCATTCTATTACTAGTTATTAGAGTGTGCTGATGTCAGGATATGCTGATGTCAAGATGTACTGATGTCATGATGTGCTGATGTCAGGATGTACTGGTGTCAGGATGTACTGATGTAAGGATGTGCTGATGTCATGATGTACTGATGTCAGGATGTTGTGTGACTTCTCAGTTTATTGTGACTTCACAGTCTGTTGTGACTTCACAGTCTGTTGTAATTTCTGAGTCTGTTGTAGCCAGCTCGTAGTCTGAAGATAATAGTTCATTCTCTGCTTAAATTATGTGGTCGGGATTGTAGGTAGGTAAATGAGTTTGCCTCTCTTTTGGAGAGTCGTGCTCCGTTCAACCATCGGACAAAGTCCACTTAGGCTATATCAGGACACACTACCATAAAATATTAGATGTAACAAAGACCCCAGAGATATAATAACGTTTAGTAAGTTATTAGTTTTTGAGTGGTCGGGATAATTTGACTGCAAACTGATACATCTGGATCCACTTGTTCATAAGTTATACTTTTATCAGCCTTACATTTATAATATGCGATATCACTTTCTATCTGTTACCGAACTAGTATTGTGGTATGGTAGAAGTTCACCAACCGAGCTTATTGACAACACAGAGACAGAGAGTCGCGGAGAAACATGATTGCTTACTACATTCGTCATGACATTTGATTGATTGATTGATTGTAAGATTTGTTCTAGTTATCCCCCTTCCCTTGCCAGAAGATCAGATTAATTTCCAAGTATGCCACAGTGACCTGGTATCCACTGCAGAACTGTTTATTTCGTGGTAGTACTTAACATTATTAGAACCCGTAGTCGTAACCTTCGATAACAGTTACCATGTTGTTCCGACAGGCCGACGTTGTGCTTGAACTAGTTACGGGCACGGCGAGGGTGGGCGGAACAACAAAGAAACCTGTCGCAAGGGCCAGAGATGTGCCCTGATGTCGACGTCTGTTTCGGCAGCATTAGACTCGAAACACCCATCGAGTCGAATGATTGCTGGAACAGAGGGCGGAGCACTTATGGGAATGCCCCACGTGCTGTAAGACCAGTTTCTAATCAAGAATCAAAACTATTAGAAAACGACAATCATTATTTTGTGACCACATTATGAGACAGGGAGGTCTTTAGAACATAGTTACAACAGACAAGATAGAAGGTAAAGAGAGATTGCGGACGACAGCAAATATTAAATTGTCTGACATTGTGACATATCAGTGTCAACATTGATTCTAATACAGTAGAATCCCTCTATAGCGTATCCTTTTATAACAACTTTTTATATATAACAACACTTTTCACAATCCCCAATTACATGTAGACCTATATTTATTCTATATTGTTTGTACTGTATATAGAGAATTTCTGTTATTACATACATATTTCGTTAGTTCGGATCTAGTTGTTAAAGTGGAATTCCACTGTATAAGATACTAAACGGTGTCTACAAAGTCATTGTGCACTCATTTACATTCGTGGTGACATCTCGTCACATAAATTGTGAGTATTTTGTGCGGATCTCTGTGTGACATCAGTGCACAACAACTTTGTATACACCCTATATAAATAGAGAATTGTAGAAATGTATGATCGTCTACACCACTCGGCACGGCACTAGTTGATGAATATCACATAAGATAAGCAATATAAAATCTTGAATAAAGTAAATAAATAAATTACGAAACTATTAAAATAATATAAACTTTATTTTCTGCACAGTCACAGAATATGCAGTTTTTTTATTTTTGTCTTAATACACTTACCCCTCTAGCACACACATAAGATTTTCCGTGATACAAATACGTGTACTGAATATTTCAAATGTAATAGGTTCGGATATAACACAATGTTTAAAAAAAATAAAAGTTATATATTAATGTTTCCATTTCCGTGGTACCCATTTCTCTATAATGTGCGTTTTTTGTTTTTTTTAAAAATAAAATGCGCCTCTCAATTGTGAGGCACGTTTTCTTCAACCGCGGATTTAAGTCAAATTTGGTTATATCATAGCTTTACAACCATCAAATTATAGTTGATGTCACAGATCCGGTAATCCAGTCATCAAGACCTCCTAAGATTACTGTATTAACTACGTGTTTTTGGAGGAAAATAAGTTTAATTTTACAAAACTGAATGAACAAATAAATTAAAGCTGTACACTGTATGAATACTGAATATTTCATTTTTTTAAACTACAGTAAAACTAAATACGAAACAAAATATATCTTGTAAAAAAATACCAACATATTTATTTACATAATTTGTTGGTTAAAATTGCTTTTATAAATTTAAATACATGCAAAATGTATAAATCATGTAGGCCTATTACATAATTCTTGAAAATGTTAAGAATCCATTGAAAAACATCTGGTTTTAAAGGAAAACAACCGTTAAAATTGTGAACACAAAAATGACTAAGGTATGTAAGTCGAATTGATTTGTTGAAAGACAAATACAACATGTAGTAGTAAAATAATGGTCCGTCCCTAGTAGTCAGCTTGCCAATGATTTGAATAAGCCTAGAATGACCCAGCATCTACCTAGAACTAAAGTAAATATTATAAGTTACACATATTACCAACAAAACACTATAACGAGACAGCGACGGAAGATGTTTCAACAAAAAAGCCTTCTTCAGTACTGAAGACAACAGGCAAGCAAGCAGTATACTTAACATAAGAAAGCACTCTTTCTTATCTCTTGTATTATCCCTTTTGGCTGTTACTTATTCCTGTTTTAGTCGTCTTTCCGGTCTCCCCCCCCCCCATGTCATTGTTGCTGACTGCGATGTACACTTGTTTATGATTTATTTGTTAATAATATCTCTTTAAGACTGTCCACCATTTATTTTACCTATTACACTTTATTTATAACAAGTTTTTATTTATCTCTCCTACCATAGTCCCGCCGTTTGTGCTTTCTTGTGTTAACTATATTGCTTGTTGTTGTTTTTGTGTCTCCCGTCCTGATGAAGGTTTTTAGTCGAAACGTCGTACGTCTTGTTGTTAGTATATTTTGTTTGCATTCAATGTTATTGGTAACACTCAATCGTATTTCTGTTAATTTTTACATTTGCATTTCCAGTAGTGGGTTGTTTCCTGACACCGGAGTTTAGGCTCGTGCACGACAGTCTGCGGTATAGAAGACCTCTGCACAGAACTAGGACTTCATTCGTTACGTTTTTCATTACTGTCGTGATTTTCGTTGGTCACTATTTATATACTCGAGATCGCATGCCAAAAATAGCCAAGGCGTGTAAATAGCATTACGTGTTATCAGGAGAGTGCCTTAGGCTCAGGAGGTAAACCCTTACAGAAAATGCGGAGGGGAAACACTAAGGCAGTCGAATGTGCATTAAAATATCTTCTGGTATCTCCTGCAGTTC
The DNA here is from genome assembly GCA_034231615.1 of Meghimatium bilineatum. Taxonomy (NCBI): domain Eukaryota; kingdom Metazoa; phylum Mollusca; class Gastropoda; order Stylommatophora; family Philomycidae; genus Meghimatium; species Meghimatium bilineatum. The sequence continues at coordinate 19,637,101 of CM067302.1, forward strand.
TGCTTCCTTCCAAGCTTATTGGCGTGTTTTTCTCTTGGAACTAATCAACATATCCGAGAGGGGCTTAGCGAGAGGGGCGTAAAGAAAGGGGCTTTGTAAAATTGGGCAACTCACTTTCTCCATAAAGCCTGCCCTGACAAGCAACCATGGGTGAAACGTAGGGACTATGTGTCTCTGCTTATTGATGGTCTCAGTCAAGTTATTGAGGGTCTCAGAGTCAAGTTATTGAGGGTCTCAGAGTCAAGTTATTGATGGTCTCAGTCAAGTTATTGAGGGTCTCAGAGTCAAGTTATTGAGGGTCTCATAGTCAAATTATTGATAGAGTCAAGTTATTGATGGTCACAGAGTCAAGTTATTGAGGTTTCAGAGTCAAGTTATTGAGGGTCTCAGAGTCAAGTTATTGAGGGCTTCAGAGTCAAATTATTGAGGGTCTTATAATATGTGTCACAGAACATTTAAAATCGATTATTCATGGTTGTTAAATTCATGATTGTTAAATTCATGATTGTTAAATTCATGATTGTTAAATTCATGATTGTTAAATTCATGATTGTTAAATTCATGATTGTTAAATTTATGATTGTTGAATTCATGATTGTTAAATTCATGATTGTTAAATTCATGATTGTTAAATTCATGATTGTTAAATTCATGATTGTTAAATTTATGATTGTTAAATTCATGATTGTTAAATTCATGATTGTTAAATTCATGATTGTTAAATTCATGACTGTTAAATTGATAATTGTTAAATTCATGATTGTTAAATTCATGATTGATAAATACGTGACTGTTAAATTCATGATTGATAAAGTATTACACCCATTTGCCTATTCTTCCATCAGTCTTTTTCTCTGACTTCTTCTCTGCCTTAGTTTCTCTTGAAGGCCTTGTTCCATTCTTGTCTTATTGGTTTCTCGAGTTTTTTCTATCTGTGCTCTGTCTTGTTCATGTTGTTTCTTCAACTGTTCGATGTTACCTTAGAAAAAAAAACAGAAGAGATTGGGCGGAGTTAATCAGAGCAATCATTAATACATTACACAGGGGCCGATAGGTCTTCTTGTAAACATGGACCAGTCGAGACCAGTACGTTCTCAGTGACTTGAGTGCACAGTTTGAATGTCTTGGCAAAATCGCATCTTTTTTGGAGTTTCGGTTAATCATGTACGGAAAATCTCGTGTGCGAGAGTTGCTAGGCGATTTGGTGTCGTTGAACGGACTGGTTCAATTCACGTTAGACTCAAGAATTTTTAATTTATCCTCTGGCTTCCTTCTTGAATTTACGTGTATTTACAATCATCATAGTTTTAAAATAACTCTCCGTTTATATTTTTAAGTAGTCTATGTCGGTATCGGCGAATTTAGTTGCATAGTACTTTGTGACATCACTCGTATTCTGCTTCTTTTTCTTCTTCTTCTTCTTTCTGTTCTCATGTACCTTTTGGTGTTGGTTGCTGATCCAGCGGTCCATGGGCTCATGCCCTTTGACCTAATGCCATTAAATGGCATTATTTTGCTGGGAAGCGACCTTTCGGTGTTGAGAGGAGAGTAAGTGTACGGTCTTTTGCTCTTCTATTTGACCTGCTGTTATATTTCTGAGTGTCTCTAATACACTATCTATCCATCATTTACGAAGTCAAAAGGCTCAAATCAATCTGCTAGTTCATATTCTGTCATCGAAATGTCTGCAGCATCAATGTTAAACTTGCCTAAAAAAAGATGTAATAGAGTTTAGTGCGGATTAGGGGGAGGGGTGAAATCTATAATTACAATCAGTTCTAACCCAACCCCTAATCCCCATCCTCTCAAACTCTAGGATAATCCCGTCTACTAAGGTGCAGCATTACATTATGGTACAATTGAACCTCTTCTAACATTAGTCATATTAAATTTATATTTCTAGTTACGCGATCTACAAAATATGTAATGGCATTGACCGTGCTAAAACTGTGCACACCATAACGCACTTGCAATGAACTTGTGCTTGATATTTATGTTAGTACACGTGCCGCTTTTGGACGAAATATCTGGTAGGCACTAATTGCAAACAAGTTCCAAAAAGAGTTTTCTTGAAAAAAACTTTACCCCCCCCCCTTACTCTACCCCCTGTAGATAAATGTCAGACTTATTTCCGAAATTCATAAAATCACCACCTTCTCCTCTCCTCCCGCCATTCGTTGTTGTAATTTATGGACTTGGCCTAATGGTATCTGTTTATTTCTATCCATGAGTTTCTCAAATTTCTCGATCTAAGCAAGCCAGTTCAAACCTTCTATTCTCCCCAGGCATCCATCATTGATAGTTCGCAGTTTTCTGGTTGTCCACAGGCACGTAGATGCATTTTCTGGTTGTACACAGGGCCGTAGATGCGTTTTCAGTAATGAGATAGGATTTTACCTAAAACATGAAAGGTCATTCACTTTTTTTGTTTGTAAAACCATCTTTATTATATAAAATATGATACGATTTAAGCGAAAAATAAAATCGTTAAGGAAGAAGTGGGAGAGGGTGTGTATAGGCATTACCCCCCCCCCCCTCTACGGGCTTGTACACCGGGTCTCTAAATCCGATCCTGATGTAGGAATTTTCGAGGGATTGTTTGTTTGTTTTTCGTTCGCTCCATTGTAACCATCACGGATATCCGTGCGATTTCCGCCGGGAGCGTGATTACGTTGTGCCACCGTTATGCGCCTTGTAGGCCTAGCACATCCGATTTCGGCATGCCTTGACAATTCGGGTGGGCTACCCTTAGCCTGTGACAGCCTCTATATCTGTCTCCAGGCACGCGTAGTGGTGACTCTTCGCCCAGACGATTTTTGCTCTCGTCTAACTCGCACAAGGTGTTCCACTGTCTATGAACTTGCCTCGTGTAATTTGACGTGCTGTGCCTGTGCCCATTGATTACTGAACCGTTTCTCATCCGTGAGCCTGGTTCCTTAAGGGGAAGAACTCAACAGAGGAGTTGGACCCTGGCTCTTTCGCCCTCTTAGCCGAGGTGTCATTCACCGACATCGTGTACCCCTTGTCCAAGTTCGAGTCTCACACCACGCGTTTGAGAGCAAGGCGTTCTCGAGCTGAGCGTCCTCGTCCCAATAGCGCCTGAGCCCATCAGGTACTGAACCCTTTCTCTCATCAAGTGTATTTCCGGTGTAGGAAAACCTGACAGTAGAGTTGGGCCAGGGCTAAATCGTTGTCCCTTTTGTGCCTGAGCCCATCGGGTACAGAACCCTTTCTCTTCGCGAGCATATTTCCGGTTTAGGAAGGCTCGACATAAGAGTTGGGTTAAGTCTTCTTGCTTTACCAAACGCCAATGGATGGGTCTTGGTCTCTGACTGTAAGGAACACAGGTAACTAGAAGCTCGTCTCGAGGTGACAGAGCTTGTAGTTCCCCTTTCCTAGGGACTTTTCACTTTCTATTTGCAGTTCGCGCTGCCCTCTAGTGCTGTTCTGCCCTTTCATTGTTTCATTGTACTCGGTATGAAATCTATTTGTCTCTCGCCATGCATCTACCTTTACGTGCATTTTACATTGGCCGCCCCTCCAATGTTCGGACTGGACAGACTTGCTTCACTGTATGTCGAAAGTGTCGCTATATGTGGAGATGCTGGTGGTGTCGGAGATATTGTCTGTCTCTTGTGCAGTCAAATCTCTTTCCATCTGCTACCTCCACATTCTCGGACACGATCCCCAAATGATTTGGCCAGAATCAGCTCGAGCTGCTGTATTTCTGTTTCCAGGGTGCACCGCGTGGAGGTACATTTGGGATCTTGGTTATCTGATAACCCTGGGTCCGCCTAGAGCAATGCGTTCCCTTTGCACCACTTTGTAGGGATAATTGACTAAATTTAGATAGTATTAAGGTATCAAGAAATACTTGAATCTTGTAGTGATGATGACAAAGGCAATGGTGGTGATAATGATAACGAAGACGACAATGATGATGATGGTGATACTGGCGACGACACTGATGATGCTGATGGTGATGACGGGCTTGGTTGTCCTTCTTGTTGTTCTCCATGCTTCTGAGCCACGTATTGTATGTGACCCACTATAAAGTATTATGTAACGTATATAATTGAACTGTCGAGCGTGCTTACCAAAGAGTTCTTCTTGTGAAGGAGGCGGCGCTAACTCACTTAGTGGAAGCGGTGTTGGTACCATGGCCTGACTATCACTGCCTGGCTGCAAACCACCACTCTGAAAGAAATATTGACGGCGGCTACACAAAATGGTTCTATTTTAAAAATAATTAACTATATAAAAAGCCCCTAAAACCGGACCCCCTGCCACATTATAGTATAGACTACAGAAATTAAAGAAGCAACGAAAATAAACATATATAAAGCACACGAAATGGTCATCTCCAGAGAACACTTTTACCTCTAACCCTGCAAGAAAAAAACAGAAATGTAATCTGTAGAGCATTTTCATTACAATTTACATGACTTAATACAAACCTCTCTGTCCACCTTGTCAGGTTTAGTAATCGCTACAAGTTCTGGTTCTAGAACGTCCTCATCAAACTCATCAAAAACATCTGAAATAGACATTAATTCAACACGTACACAATTTTTTTTAACACAAATAGTTATCACACTGATGGATGCGTTTCAATAAAATGGGAGATTATTTCCAAAACTTTAGTGGTTACATTGAAAAACGGCTGGATGCGTTTCAATAAAATGGGAGATTATTTATAAAATTTTAGTGCTAACATTGAAAAGAGATTTTTATTAAATCTTTCACTGCTACATTTCAACAAAACAAAACAGAATAATTATTAATTCTTGTTGATTATTCTGCAGTAAATAGTCATTAATTATCGATTGTATTACTACATTGTGACAAAGAAAGAAAATGTTATTGACTTTTTATGCATATATTTAAGTAAAAATAGTCAATAAAGTTAATATTAATATTTTTATATTTCAAACAAAACTATAAATATTCGTTTATGTTATTGTTACTTCACAACAACGATTTGTTTTATTGTTATTGTTTTATTACTGTTACATTTCAAAGATATTGTATTGCTATCATTATTTGTAAAGTTTAATTTTGTTGTTTAGGTTGATATTTTGAGTAGAATATCTTCTATGTATAATCCTTGTATACATCTGCAGTGGATTGTTCTTCATATCATGTTGTTCCTTAGCCACTTCTATAGCATTTCATTTCAAATGCTGATATTTTCGGTACAATTTGGAGAGAAGTGCCTACACTTCAACATTTTATTATTATGTGCAGTTTCATTTCAACTTTGTTATAGTATGCGTAGTTTTCGTGTCGTCACTGAAATTACATAACTGGCAGCCCGTAGACTGGCTACGAAAACAAAATGGCCAACTTAATCGGAGATGTTTCTTTACTGAGCTTGCCAGCTACTGATAAAGATGCTAATACAACATGAACTAACCTTAACCCTAATCCTACCCGTAAACCCGCTCCCATAAAATATGCATTTCTCCCCCCCCCCTTTCCAACAAACATGTCACTAAAAAGGGACATAATAAATGTAATATTTATGTTAATAATGCTTATCTGCCCCTACTTCGTTTAGTTAATAATGTAGACACGTCTCTCCAAAATGAACAATATGTTCTTTACTACTGCAGACATCATTGCCCAAATCTCACAATCATATTGTTCATTATTAAATTATTCAAAATTTATGAACATTACCGCCCGTGTGTTGTCGGGACCCGAAAAGGGAGCAAAGAGTAGCAACACTGTTTACCTCCCATGCATGTCGTAAGAGGCGACAAAGGAGGTTATGGGATGGAGTTGGCTGTCCCATCACATATAGGGTCAGTGACCCAAAGCCATGCTGAAGTCCGATGTGTCAGGCCGAAAGGCGCTGATATCGCAGCAACGCTGTAAACCATGCCACAACGCATTCCGTTCTCCGGACTACTTCCTGATAATCTACAGGAATTTGAGAACGAACGCAGAAGAAGAAGAAGAAGAAGAATGAACATTACAACATCAATGGCGGGACATTTTTACCTACAGACATATACAAAAAAATCTAACATAAATATAAAGGAAGCAAAATGTATGCAAATACAAGATGCATTAATATTGAGCTACAAAACACAGGTGAGTTGATGGGAGGAAAGAATAGTGACACCGTAACCTGACATAAATCTCGAAGGGGGCAGCTAAGTAGGTGCTGGGGCAGAATTCGAGGGTCAAAAATGAATCAGAAGACTTAGCTGGCCCATCAATTCGAGGGTCAAAAATGAATCAGAAGACTTAGCTGGCCCATCAATTCGAGGGTCAAAAATGAATCAGAAGACTTAGCTGGTCCATCAATTTGAGGATCAAAAAATGAATCAGAAGACTTAGCTGGCCCATCAATTCGAGGGTCAAAAATGAATCAGAAGACTTAGCTGGCCAATCAATTCGAGGGTCAAAAATGAATCAGAAGACTTAGCTGGCCCATCAATTCGAGGGTCAAAAATGAATCAGAAACCATGCTGAATTCAGAAGTATCAGGCAAAAAAGGCGCAGAAATTACACATTAGGATGTGAAGCATAGCACAACATACTTCGTTTTCTGGTCTATGTCCTGCTAACTTGCATAACTTTGAGAACGATGAAGAAGAGGAGCTAGAAATAATAAATGTTTACACGGTCAAAGTCGGACGTGCCAGACCATTAGTGCAAATAAAACGGTAACACAAAGCACCTAGGCGCTCTGGACTCATCATCAATACGTGTCGTTTCCGTATCAAAGGTTGGCTGCAACAGACCTCCAACACTTCATGTCAGTTGTCTTGGTATTGCACTCTGCTAGACTGTAATATGTCCATCGCATGATGTTAATCTCCCACTTGTATCTCTGCCTACCTCTTGCTCGCTTCCCTTTGACTTTACCCTCAAGTAATGTCTTCAACAAGGTGTCGTGTCTTTTAATGTGTCCAAAATATTGTATTTGCCTGATCTTTATTTCTTTTAATAATTCTTTCTTCATATTAAGTGTCTTTATCGCCTCTTTATTTGTTTTCTTTCTTTCCATGATGTTCACCCTATTCTTCTATATATCCACATTTCAAAAGTATCAATTCTGTCTTGGAATTGTTTGCTTATTGTCCATGTTTCTGATCCACACATTAATATAGAATAGATGTAGCATTTTATAATTCTAATTCTTAGCTTGTTTGTAATTTGTTTACAGGTTAATATTTTGCCTCATGTCATTGAAATTACTTTTAGCCATTCTTATTCTTTTAACTTCTGTTTCACATCTGCTGTCATTTGTGATTATGTGTCCAATATATTGATAATGTTCTACGTGCTGTAGTTTCCATGTATTTTTATGCGTCGCGATTGTTCTTCTGTGAATTTGCTGATTATCATAACTGTCTCTGGACTACATTCTGCTGAAAGATCAAGGGAAGAACAGACAGAGAAAGAGACAGAGGAAGAGACAGAGGAAGAGACAGAGAAAGAGAGACAAAGAGACAGAAAGAAATAGAGGAAGGGAGAGAAAGAGACAGAGAAAGAAACAGAAAAAGAGACAGAGAAAGAGACAAAGACAAAGAGACAGAGGAAGAGACAGAGGAAGAGACAGAGGAAGAGACAGAGAAAGAGAGAGAAAGAGACAGAGGAAGAGACAGAGAGAGAGAGAGAAAGAGACAGAGAAAGAGACAGAGAAAGAGACAGAGAAAGAGACAGAGAAAGAGACAGAGGAAGAGACAGGAAGAGAGACAAAGAGACAGATAAATAAACAGAGGAAGAGAGAGAAAGAGATAGAGAAAGAGACAGAGAAAGAGACAGAGAAAGAGACAAAGAGACAAAGACAAAGAGACAGAGGAAGAGACAGAGAAAGAGACAGAGGAAGAGACAGAGAAAGAGGGAGAAAGAGACAGAGAAAGAGACAGAGAAAGAGACAGAGGAAGAGACAGAGAAAGAGACAGAGAAAGAGACAGAGAAAGAGACAGGAAGAGACAGAGAAAGAGACAGAGAAAGAGACAAAGAGAGAGGAAGAGAGAGAAAGAGACAGAGAAAGAGACAGAAAGAAACAGAGAAAGAGACAGAGAAAGAGACAGAGAAAGAGACAGAGAAAGAGACAGAGAAAGAAACAGAGAAAGAGACAGAGAAAGAGACAGAGAAAGAGACAGAGAAAGAGACAGAGAAAGACAAACGGAAATTTCTGGATGGGTTGTCACTGTGGCACAAAAATAAGCCACCAACTGAACTTATTAACAACACAAGAGACAGAGAGTTGTGGAGAGGCATGATCGCCTAGGCCAATCAGTATGACACTTGATTGATTGATTGATTGATTTACCTTCTGCTGGATGTCAGCAGGGACATTGTCCTGCTACAAGAGAGATCAGGTGGGAGTTTGAAAATGAATACTAACAAAACAACATAAAATTACACACGATGTTAGCGCACTGGCCTATCAGTCATAAGGACAGTGGTTTAAACTCCAGTAATATTAAAATTTGAATCATCACAACACAAATGATTTGTGAACACAAACACAATAACAAAATAAAGAATTAACAATAAAACGATAAATGACTTACAACGCTCTGTGTGCATTTAGACCAAAATGAATATGCCAAATTAGATCATTATGGCTGTGGTAAAATGACACTACAAAAATGACATCCTACGTGATAAGAATTTGTTTTTTGAAATGTAATGCACATGCAAAATTTCAAAATTATCAGAACAAGAAGAGATCATGTGAGGAATGAAGAGATTACAAGAACTGTTGGAACAATATCTGTGCTCAAATAAATTGAAAAATACAGAATGAAATGGTTCGGCTACGTAATGAGAATGAAAAATCTTTGACAAACGGCAAGAGCATATTTTGCTTCATTTATGAGAATACAAAATGTGTATTTTAATAGCTTAATAATTATATCTGTTTGTTCATCTTCTACATGTTCATCTTCTACATGTTCATCTTCTACATGTTCATCTTCTACATGTTCATCCTCTACATGTTCATCTTCTACATGTTCATCTTCTACATGTTCATCTTCTACATGTTCATTCTCTACATGTTCATCTTCTGTATGTTCATCTTCTACATGTTCATCTTCTGTATGTTCATCTTCTATATGTTCATCTTCTACATGTTCATCTTCTACATGTTCATCTTCTACATGTTCATCTTCTACATGTTCATCTTCTGTATGTTCATCTTCTACATGTTCATCTTCTGTATGTTCATCTTCTACATGTTCATCTTCTGTATATTCATCTTCTATATGTTCATCTTCTACATGTTCATCTTCTACATGTTCATCTTCTACATGTTCATATTCTACATGTTCATCTTCTGTATGTTCATCTTCTACATGTTCATCCTCTACATGTTCATCTTCTATATGTTCATCTTCTACATGTTCATCTTCTATATGTTCATCTTCTACATGTTCATCTTCTACATGTTCATCTTCTACATGTTCATCTTCTACATGTTCATCTTCTGTATGTTCATCTTCTACATGTTCATCTTCTACATGTTCATCTTCTACATGTTCATTCTCTACATGTTCATCTTCTGTATGTTCATCTTCTACATGTTCATCTTCTGTATGTTCATCTTCTATATGTTCATCTTCTACATGTTCATTCTCTACATGTTCATCTTCTGTATGTTCATCTTCTACATGTTCATCTTCTGTATGTTCATCTTCTATATGTTCATCTTCTACATGTTCATCTTCTACATGTTCATCTTCTACATGTTCATCTTCTACATGTTCATCTTCTGTATGTTCATCTTCTACATGTTCATCCTCTACATGTTCATCTTCTGTATGTTCATCTTCTATATGTTCATCTTCTACATGTTCATCTTCTACATGTTCATCTTCTACATGTTCATCTTCTACATGTTCATCTTCTGTATGTTCATCTTCTACATGTTCCTCTTCTACATGTTCATCTTCTGTATGTTCATCTTCTACATGTTCATCTTCTACATGTTCATCTTCTACATGTTCATTCTCTACATGTTCATCTTCTGTATGTTCATCTTCTACATGTTCATCTTCTGTATGTTCATCTTCTATATGTTCATCTTCTACATGTTCATTCTCTACATGTTCATCTTCTGTATGTTCATCTTCTACATGTTCATCTTCTGTATGTTCATCTTCTGTATGTTCATCTTCTATATGTTCATCTTCTACATGTTCATCTTCTACATGTTCATGTGACCGGAAATCATTTCATGAATCTTCTCCAATTTCCATCTGTTGTTGTATAGAAATTGTATCACAGAAGAAGATATACATTTCCATACACACTTAATTCATTTCCATACACACTTAATTCATTTCCATACACACTTAATTCATTTCTATACAGATTTAATTGATTTCCGTACAGACTTCATACATTTCCTTACAGACTTGATACATTTCCTTACAGACTTCATACATTTCCTTACAGACTTGATACATTTCCTTACAGACTTCATACATTTCGTTACAGACTTCATACATTTCCTTACAGACTTCATACATTTCCTTACAGACTTCATACATTTCCTTATAGACTCCATACATTTCCTTACAGACTTTTTTTGGCGACTATTACCATTTAAGAAATGGTAGCATATCCTATCCAGGATGTACCTATCAACACATGAACCAAAGTTGATGCATATCCTGGAGAGTGATGATAATAAATTTTGATGATGAATATTAAATAATGTTTGTTACTTTGTTTATTCTTATTAATTTTTTATTATATTTTTATTTTTTATAGTTATTAATTTAGCATTGTAGCCATCAACCCAGCATGCTTTGCCTAGTAGTGATTTACCAGGCAAAAAAATTGCATGTAGTTGCTTACTATCACTTTCTGCATGGTCCTGATGCGTAATTCCATGCGGCAGGGTTCAAACCCGGTATTATGGTGGTTACAGAAGCGCTCTGTGTCCCGTTTCACTCCGGAACATATCTGGCTACAAGACGCAGCTGTCTACATAATTTGTAATGCAAATCAATTCACTCTGATTGTTTGAGAAAGAAATCGTACCAACTGATAGACATCATGGGGTTAATTTACTATAGAATCAAATATATTTTTACAACCAGCATTCTATTTCATATTTTAAATTTTGTTATAAAAGAAAAAAAAAATAGAACTCACGTTTTTCATAAATCTTGGTTTCGGTTGAATTCCCGCCAATTTTCTCATTCATTAAGCGTAATCTCTCTCTACGAAGTTCCGTCTGCTTCAATTTGAGATCAGCTTTAACTTTTGCTAGATCTTTCTCTATCGTCTGGTTAATCACCTGAAATCATAAGAATAGGCATGACAATCAATAAAATAATGTGATCTCTCTTATTTAGTGCATTAAAGAAAACTGGCAATGCCGTATGTTTCCTCTTCAGGAAAACTGTAAATACCGTATTTTTCCTGATAAGCAGTTTGCAGGGATGTTTCGAGTACTGATTGTGATAAATACCACGTGTCTTTTCTGCTCCCACGTCATGTTCAGGGTTCTTTTTTTTTTTTAAATTTGAGCTCCGACAGAAAGAAAGCTTACCAGGAGATCGAACTCTGGACCACACCGGTGTGAGACCAAAGCTCTAACCTCTTTGCCATGCGCTACACCATAGCTGCTTAACATTCTTAATATATTGCATTCATTCTCCACATTGAATTCTCGACGATTTCCTATTTAAAAAAAAAATAAAACTGTCAAGAGGCTTTCATAAAGTACATCAATAATTTTATACCAATTTGAGATAACTTCTCTCATTTTATAATATTTGAGACCCCTTCTGTCATTTTATACCAATTTGAGACCCCTTCTCTTATTTTACACCAATTTGAGACCCCTTCTCCCATTTTTCAACAACTACTAAGAATTAATAAACCCATGCCCCTGTTTATATGTCCACAAAATTCCCCCAGAATTCCAAAGAATCCTCCCCCCATATGCTAACGTAATTTATGTTCAGCCCAGGTTTGACAATCCAGGAAATCTTGTGACAATGAGCCTTTGGATGAATGAAGAATTTAACATTTTCATATGTTAACATTTTCATAGGTTAACATTTTTCAAAAGTTAACATTTCCAGAAGTTAACATTTTCATATATTAACATTTTCATAAATTAACATTTCTAGAAGTGAATATTTTCTGAACTTGACATTTTCATAAAGTAACATTTTCATAAGTTCTCATTTTCAATAATTAACATTTTCAGAAGCTAACATTATAACAATGTCACAAGTTAACATTTTCTTCTTCTTCTTCTGCGTTCGTTCTCAAACTCCTGCAGATTAACAGTATGTAGTCCGGAGAACGGAATGAGTTGTGTCATGGTTTACAGACTTGCTGCGATATCTGCGCCTTTCGGCCTGACACACCCGACTTCAACACTGCTTTCTGTCACTGACCCTATATGGGATGGTGTAATCCCTCCATCCCATAACCTCCTTAGTCGCCTTTTACGACATGCGTGGAAGGTAAACAGTGTTGCTATTCTTTGCTCCCCTTTCGGGCCCCGGCAACACACGGGTGAAGTTAACATTTTGAGGAGTTAAAATTTTCAGAAGTAAAATTTTCATAAGTTTACATTTTTTTTAGAATTTACATGTTTCATAAGGTAACATTTTCAGATGTTAACATTTTCGGAAGTTAACATTTTTAGGTTGTAATTATTTCAGAAGTTAACATTTCCTGAAATTAACATTTTCTAAAGTTAGCATTTTCAACTATCTTGATGTGGCTATTCCCCCTCAAAAAATATTTTTTCCTATAATAAAATAGACTAAACTTCGACCAAATATCACAAACAGCGTCAAGCAGAAAGAGAAAGAGTGCTAACGCAAAGGAAATGTGCACAGACATACATTGTCAAACCACTGAAGGAGAGCCGATGTCCTTCGATGTGTAATACTGTAGCATTGAAGCGCATGATAGTGCCTATCTGGAGATTTCATGTCAATGTAGATATTCCCACACGCTTTGTCTAGGGTTGCAATTTCTTCCGTTTCACAGTAAGGAAACTGGAAAATGAAAGCATTATTCAACTTTTTAAAAATATCAGTAACATTTAGGGTTTTGCAATTTTCCTTTCACAAATAGATCTATTAATTTTATTAATCTTGTCTGTAAATTATTTATTTTTTTTCTGAGTGGGATAGACTTCCACATAAGTACTTTTGAAATAGATGGACATGGTGAGAGGAGTTCTTGTCTAGCTTGATGTGTGTCATCATCATCATCATCATGTGTCATGCCGGCTGGGGTAGGCGGTCATGGCTCTCCACAGCTCTCTGTCCACAGTATTATGTATCAAGGTCGTTGTTGTTTCCTTGCCGTGCCAGGCTGTCAAACTGTCGAATATTTTCTTGTCTCCCTCTGTCTCTGTTGCCTTCAATTTTGCCTGTTGTGACTATGTTCTCCAAACCTGCCTGTTGTCTCATGAAATGGCCAAACAAAAAAAAGAAGATTGCCTTTTTCTGATATTGTTGCTTAAGGTCCGTTTCGCATTTAACTATTTCAACACCTCTACATTAGTTTTTCTAGCAGTCCGTGACATTCTCAGCATTCTTCTGTAGAACCACATCTTCTGTTGCCTCTAATTTCCCACTTTCCAGTTTGTTTATTGTTCAAGACTCGCACCCATATGTTAGTATAGGGGTTATATAGCACTGCATAACTCTCTTTCTCACCTCTAATGACAAGGTCATATTACACAGTATATTTTTATTGATGTGTGTAGCTCTATACATTGAAATAGATGGGCATGGTGAGAGAAGTTCTTGTCTAGCTTGATGTACTTCTATACATTGAAATAGATGGACACGGTGGGGGAAGTTCTTGTCTAATTTGACGTAATCGTAAACATTGACATAGGAAATATTGTACTGCTTTAAATAAGCTTAAACGTGCATGAAATTTAAATTGGTTTGGGTGATGGCTAGGGTTAGGATTAGGGTTAGGGTTAGGATTAGGGTTAGTGTTAGGGTTAGGGTTAGGGTTAGGTTTGGGGTTAGGGTTAGAGTTAGAGTTAGGGTGATGGGTTAGGGTTAGGTTTGGGGTTAGGGTTAGGGTGATGGGTTAGGGTTAGGGTTAGGGTTAAGTTTGGGGTTAGGGTTAGGGTGATGGGTTAGGGTTAGGGCTAGGTTTGGGGTTAGGGTTAGGGTGATGTTTTCGCCCCAAAGACGCTATATGACATCTGCTCATGCTTGAGATATATTTCTGTAGAAAATAGGACTCCCGCATGATGAAAATGATGACTGTCCATCATGTACCAACTCAAGAATAGCAACACTGTTCCCTGCCACGCATTGGGGTACGAATTTGTGTTACATAAATTTGTCCAAAATTTTAAAATAATAATTTATCATATTTTATTAAATTCTAAACCAAACACTTCATGTAAGATCATAATTTTGCTCAGGATACATAGAGAATTGTATCCTGAACATAATGACATATGATGCAATGCGGTATCATTTCATTTGTAATTTTTACAAATTTTAAAACAAAATGGATAATAATTTTTTTAAAGGGGAAAAATGTCATGTCTGTAAAGTGTTAAGGAGATTTGGAGGCAACTAAGAAAGTTATATCAAGTTATACAAAAATAGGTAGATGTGTTACCAAAATAAAACATAAAACAACCTAACAACGAGATAAGGGACAGACGACGTTTCTACTATAAAGCCTTTATCAGGACAAACAAACGAACACAATAAAACAAATCTTACATGGAGACAAATAAGGTATAATAAAGAGGAGAGGAGGACAATATCAGATAGGTAATGGAGGAAGCAAAGTTGTGGAAGCATGACAGGAAAGAAGAAGATATGGGGAGAAGTTAGTAGTAAGTAGGTAGGGGAAAGTAGACTCAAGAAAGTGAGATGGAAAAAGGAAAATATATGGTAGCAAGTAAATTAAGAAAAAAAAGTGTGAGAACTATGGCATAAGACAAAGAACACATCAACAATTCTGTTTATTAAAGAATACGAGAAGAAATGGAAAGTCATGCAATCTTGTTACAACGCCGTCTCCTTGTTCTTAAGCGCTCATTTTCAAACTCCCGCTTGATCCCTCTTGTAGCAGGACAATAGTTCTACTATATTTCAAGCAGGATATTTCAAAACTTTGTTGATGTGCAAGAACATCCAATTGTTCTTATGCACAATCCAATCGCCGTGAAGCACAACCCAATTGTCCTAATGCACAATTTAATCACCGTGAAGCACAATCTAATAGCACAAAGAATGGAAAGGCGTTGTGATGTTGTTTAATTTGCCCCAATGGCCCGACACATCGGTCTTCGACACAAAAAATAACATCCAATACAACTAATTGAGGAACTAAGTAACTGAGCATAATTCCTTCTTAAGATAGTTCAGAATCTTCTTATTGTACGTTTTTTTCTCACGCTCTTACAGATTAGCAGGCTGTAGTCCGGAGATCGGAATGAGTCGTCACTGATTTACAAATTAGCTGCGATATCAGTGCCTTTCAGTCTGAAACATCTTACTTCAGCATGGCTTATTAGTCACTTCGATCTTCAATGAGATTGGACAGCCAAATCCATCTTAGCCCCCTCTTACGACATGCATGGTAGGTAAAAGTGGCTCACGTATCTGTTCCTCTTTTGTGCCCCGACAATACATGGGAGAACCATTACTTCAAATTTCACAGTAAAAAATTGTTTCAGTAATCTAAATTTCAGAAATCTGAATTTCACAAATCTACATTTCACAAATCTAAATTTCACAAACCTAAATTCCGCAAATATAAATTTCCAGAAATCTTAATATCATAAGTATAAATTTCACAAATATAAATTTGACAAATATATATTTCCCAAATCTTCATTTCAATCTATCAATCGATCTATTTGTTAAACCAATTGTTGCCTTTCAGCATCATGGCTAGAAGAGTTCTCTGGAGATGGCCCTCGTATATGCTGAGTATATTGTGGAATTTGTCGTCAATTTTATTTCGGTGATCCATCGTTTTCATGGTTGGCTCTAGGTCTACCTTCACTGTATCTGTGTAGCATAGCTTGCTGTGATATGCTGTCTGATGGTAGTCTGATGGTAGTCTGATGGTAGTCTGATGGTAGTCTGATGGTAGTCTGATGGTAGTCTGATGGTAGTCTGATGGTAGTCTGATGGTAGTCTGATGATGTGTGCAAACCATTTGATCTGTTGTCTCTTATTGCTTATTTAACAGATGTTGATTATAGCAATTTTAATATGTTGTTTTTCCTTCGTTGTTTAAAATTACTAGCAGTCGCAATCTTAATTTCATAAATCTAAATTTTCACAAATCTTAATTTCACAAATCATAATTTCATAAATCTAAATTTTCACAAATCTTAATTTCACAAATCATAATTTCATAAATCTAAATTTTCACAAATCTTAATTTCACAAATCATAATTTCATAAATCTAAATTTTCACAAATCTTAATTTCATAAATCTAAATTTCGCAAATTGTAATTTCATAAATCTAAATTTCACAAATCTTTGTTCATAAATCTAAATTTCACAAATATTTTTTTTAATAATTCTAAATTTCACAAAATTTAATTTCATAAATCTAAATTTCACAAATCTTAATTTCACAAATGATGATAGTGTTCTTTTTGCTTCTCTACAGTCGGTCAGGAAGCAGTTTAGCGTCGATTACCGAACCACATAGTTACTATATGTTACACATGATATGTTTGTCAGTGCAGGATTTATAGAGAAAGTGCCTTGTTCATTTGCACTAATTATCTCCGACTCTGTCGATTAGTTCCAATGGAAAAGCATTGCTATTTGTGCATGCGGTTGTGTCTGTGGGTCTCACCAGTGGCCCACTAGACAAACCAACCATGCAACAGAAAACCTTAGTAGATGACATGCCTTTATATTGAGGTTATCTTTTTATAGAAGCTTCATGGCACATCGTCTATAAAATCCCGTAGTCGTAACCTTCGATAACAGTTACCATGTTGTTCCGACAGGCCGAAGTTGTGCTTGAACTGGTTACGGGCACGGCGTGGGTGGGCGGAACAACAAAGAAACATGTCGCAAGGTTCAGAATTGTGCCCTGATGTCGACGTCTGTTTCGGCAGCATTAGACTCAAAACATCGTCGAGTCGAATGACTGCTGGAACAGAGGGCGGAGCACTTATGGGATTGCCCCACGTGCTGTGAGGCCAGTTTCTAATCAAGAATCAAGGAAGAATCAAGCAATGCTAATTAGAAACAAGTATAACTACATGAGATGTCAGAAGATACACCATCAACTACTCTTAGAGTCTCCCTCTCCAGAGTTTCTGTAGAGCTTTACTCCCTTAGCCTAAGCCACTTTCCTGCTAAACTGTTAGACAGCTAGTGAACTAGTGAATAAAATGTATTTCATCTGATAAATATAAATTTTATTACAGTGCATGAGAGAGAGAGAGAGAGAGAGAGAGAGAGAGAGAGGCTATGTATTGCGTTCACCAACCTTGATGTTGTTGAGATATCGTTTGGCATTCATTATATTCTGACTGGCAGCAATTAAGTTATTTTTGGTTTCAGTTGCCAGCTGGTACTTAACTTGAGCGTTGCTGTTAAATAAAGTGCATATTTCACTTTTTTTTAAAATCATTGATGACTATTACTAACACTGACGCGTATGGCAAACAAGGGATACAACATACAGATAGACAGACAGACAGACAGACAGACTGGTTGGATGGATGGATGGATGACTATTACATATATTTTTGGTCTACAGTGTGCTGATAAAGTGGTCCATAAGCCCCATTCTCATTATCCCCAGCATTATACAAATATATTTTCATCACGTGCCCCCCCCCGCCTCTCCCCCCTCCCACTATATATTTCCCTTCAGCTGACTCCCAAATATTCTATATATGAAAAATTCAGAAGTTCTATGCTACTGACATTTCAACTTTTCAATTCCTGAACAGAGAACACCCCTGCACTAGCCCACATAAACGAAAGCTAGAAATCTATTATAGCTATAGAAAAATAAGACTCGATAATTTTGAGAATAAATGTCTCCAAAAAATCCTGAATATAAGCCGAGATTGAAAAAAAAACACTTTGTCACAAAAGAATCAATAAGAGACATAATATTCAAACAAGAATATGTGTCGACTATTATTAGAAGACCTTGACAGTATTTAGATAATTTCTAAGATCAAACGAGAATAGACCCAACAAGCTCTGTCATGTACTGCGACAGGAAAACGAAAACGTGGACGACCCAGAACAACACTACGCAGAACAATTAAGAACGCGGCAATGGCAATGGGTATTAACAACATCCAATAACTTGTAGCGAACCGCACGTCATTGAGAAACATGACTTCTGCTCTATATGCCACCCTTGGCACCAAAGGAACAAACAAACTGGCGTTTACCTTACTGTGTGAGCATTGTTTACATTAGCGTGTGTAGTATTTGAAGGTGTAAATGAGATAATATTCAGTAAAAAGGTGAAAGAAGATAAACAAGAACATGTAATTTATTAGTTTTTGTGTAATTTTTTGCGATTTTTTTCGGGAAAGCTCCATTGTCAAGGAAATAATTTTAACAGAATTTCAAAATTGGATGTAACAAATGGTCATCATCATGTGATGGACAAACAACGAGAACAAATACTCAATAATCACCTGCTAATCACCTTAGCCAAACTCTGCCAGCGACTTACTGCATGCCCCAACTGGCTGTAAGCATGCTTAAGAAGTAACTGGCCATTTATCCATTTGATCTTAGCTATTCCGATTCTTTTTTTCTTGTCAAGAAGTTCATCTACTTCAAGTTCTAGTTTCCTTTCCAAGGTGGACCCATATTTGCCGCTGAATATATCATCTGATAGACATATATATGAGGATAACATGTTACTTGTTGATAGAACTAACAAACATAACATGTTACTTGTTGATAGAACTGACAAACATAAATGTTACTTGTTCATAGAACTAACAAACATAACATGTTACTTGTTGATAGAACTAACAAACGTAACATGTTACTTGTTGATAAAAAAATTACACAGAAACTAACATAAAAAAATTACACAGAAACTAACATAAAAAAATTACACAGAAACTAACATAAAAAAATTACACAGAAACTAACATAAAAAAATTACACAGAAACTAACATAAAAAAATTACACAGAAACAAACAGAAAAAATTACACAGAAACTAACAGAAAAAAATTGCACAGATACTAACATAAAAAAATTACACAGAAACAAACAGAACAAATTACACAGAAACTAACAGAAAAATTACACAGAAACTAACAGAAAAATTACACAGAAACTAACAGAAAAATTACACAGAAACTAACAGAAAAATACACAGAAACTAACAAAAAATACACAGAAACTAACAGAAAGAAATTACACAGAAACTAACAGAAAAAAATTACACAGAAACTAACAGAAAAATACACAAAAACTAACAAAAAAATACACAGAAACTAACATAAAAAATTACACAGAAACTAACATTTAAAAAAATACACAGAAACTAACATAAAAAAATTACACAGAAACTAACGTAAAAAAATAACACAGAAACTAACATAAATAAATTACCCAAAATGTCGTCCTGCTCATCATAGAGTATTGTCAGCTTATTCATGTCATTGGTCATCTCAAGAACTTCCTTGGCAGAAATTTGTGCCTGCATTTGAATATCTTCCAGCTGTTTCTTCAGAACTTCCTCTTCCGCAATAGCATCTAAATACCCTTTCTGTAAAACAAAAAAATGGACTCAATTTTCTTTGCTGTTTTATTTTTCAATCCCGAGGAGTGATAATTAGGGGACCGAAATTATGTGTACAAGATCTCCTGAATTCTTTTCCGCATCGGGAAGGTATCTCGAGAGATGTATTTCATACCCAGAGGCAGTGGCGTAGCGGAGGGAGGGGGTGGGCGGAGGTGCGGATCGCCCTTGGCGGCATCATCGGGAGGGAGGCAAATGTATTTTCGTCCAGTCTTTCACATTCACTGACATATTTTTTTAATGTCACAAGGACGGGAAATTATGATTCCGCCCCGGGCGCCATTGACCCACGCTACGCCACTGCCCAGAGGACATCAACTCTCAATGTGCAATGGTAGAAAAGCTTCAAAATCTCTAAAATGTACTAACTCTGAGTAGGAGGCTCACCTGGTTTCTCAAAAGATTGTACCAAGCTAAAGGTGTACGCAGCTAGATTTGTATCCAGCTAGAGTTATACCAGTTATTCATTGTACCTTTATTGTACTTTCAGTGTACCCAACTAGAGTTGTACTCAGCTAGAGTTATACCCAGATATTCAATCTACCTTAATTGTACCT
Source organism: Meghimatium bilineatum (assembly GCA_034231615.1). Classification (NCBI taxonomy): domain Eukaryota; kingdom Metazoa; phylum Mollusca; class Gastropoda; order Stylommatophora; family Philomycidae; genus Meghimatium; species Meghimatium bilineatum. The sequence goes on from CM067302.1 coordinate 19,657,426, forward strand.
TCATTGCACCCAGCTAGTGTTGTACCTAGCTATTCATTGTACCTTCATTGTACTTTCATTGTACCCAGCTAGAGTTCTACCCAGCTAGAGATGTACCAAGCTAGAGTTGTACACAGCAAGTGATGTACCCGGCTAGAGTTGTATCCAGCTATTCATTGTACCTTCATTGTACTTTCATTGCAATTTAATTGTACCCAGCTATTCATTGTACCTTCATTGTACTTTCATTGTACCCAGCTAGATTTGTACTCAGCTATTCAGTGTACCTTCATTGTAATTTCATTGTACCCAGCTAGAGTTGTACCCAGCTAGAGTTGTACCCAGCTAGAGTTGTACCCAGATAGAGATATACCCGGCTAGAGTTGTACCCAGCTGTTTATTGTACCTTCAATGCACTTTAATTGTACCCAGGTACAGTTGAAGTCTTCTGTGTATGAAATGATCTGGAGAAAATAGGAAGTAAGAGCTAATCGCTCATAATTCTTGGGGATTTAAACAACATGAGAAAACAGCGTGGTGTGCTAGTTGATAGTGAACTTGATTAATATTACCAGGTTACAACATGCCAGGTTCGAAACCACGTCCGGGCACAAAAAAGTTTGGGTCGTAATTTCTTGCCTGAAATGACCAGTCGACCCAGTTGTAAACGGATACCTGACGCATGAAGATAAATGCAGCAAAGAAGGTGGACACCCCACCTAACAGTTACTGCCGTTAAGTACATGAGGAGTTATCTTCATCCCCGACAGTAGATTGCTGCCATTGTACCTACCTTAAACAGATTTTGGTTTTAATAATAAATAGATTTCAACGAATATATCCTCACATATTGGTAATAACCCTTATAATAATATTGGTAATAACCCTTATAATAATCTTGGTAATAACCCTTATAATAATCTTGGTAATAACCCTTATAATAATCTTGGTAATAACCCTTATAATAATCTTGGTAATAACCCTTATAATAATCTTGGTAAAAACCCTTATAATAATCTTGGTAATAACCTTCAAATATCCTTTATAATAACCTTTATAACCTTCGTTATTATACAAACAAAATATAACACCTTACAAGATCAAAGTGAATGATATAGTATTAAAACAGGTCCACCAATTCAAATAGTTAGGTACAATGATTACAGCAGATGGAAGAAGTTCAACAGAAATAAGATGCAGAATAGGACAGACAAAAACAGAGTTCAAAAAAATGAAAGATATATTGTGAAATATGACCTTGTCATTAGAGGTGAGAAAGAGAGTTCTGCAGTGCTATATAACTCCTATATTAACATATGGGTGCGAGTCTTGGACAAATAACAAACTGGAAAGTGGGAAATTAGAGGCAATAGAGATGTGGTTCTATAGAAGAATGCTGAGAATACCATGGACTGCCAGAAAAACTAATGTGGAGGTGTTGAAAGAGTCAAATGCGAAACAGACCTTAATCAATAATATAAGAAAAAGGCAAACTGCTTTTTTTTATCTACTTCATGAGACAGGCAGGTTTAGAGAACATAGTCACAACAGGCAAAATTGAAGGCAACAGAGTCAGAGGGTGACAACGTGAGAAAATATTAGACAGTTTGACAACCTGGCACGACAGGAAACAACAACGACTTTGATACATAATACTGTGGGCAGAGAGCTGTGGACAGTCATAACCGCCTGCGCCAGCCGCAATGGCACTTGATGATAATGATGAATAACCTTTATAATAACCTTCAGTACTATCTACACATAATTGCGGATAGCAATAAATAACTATGGAATTTATCATCAACATCAAATAAATAACCATTCAGTGTCGTAGGGGCGCCATGTTTGCAGCAGCAATTATTGGGTGATGTGACAAGTACTATTAATGCTAAGAACACTTTTCCCGAATGTGCGTGTATAGATATATATATGAGGAGAGAGTGCGCGTGGGAATGAGTGTGTGCGTGCGTGAGTGCGCGTGTTTAAATTCTAAAAGGGAGTTTACCCATTTTGGACTAAATCTTCTGTCCTTTTAACGGGTGAACTCCCTTTCTATTCTTTAAAAAAAAACCATATTCTCGCAGCATCACTGTTCAATGGTATGTCTGTCTGTCTGTCTGTCTGTCTGTCTGTCTGTCTGTCTGTCTGTCTGTCTGTCTGTCTGTGTATGTCTGTCTGTCTGTCTATATATCTATCTATCTATCTATCTCTATCTGTCTGTCTGTCTGTCTGTCTGTCTGTCTGTCTGTATGTCTGTGTATGTCTGTCTGTCTATCTATATATCTATCTATCTATCTATCTCTGTCTGTCTGTCTGTCTGTCTGTCTGTCTGTCTGTCTGTCTGTCTATCTATATCTATCTATCTATCTATCTATCTATCTATCTATCTATCTATCTATCTATCTATCTATCTATCTATCTATCTATCTATCTATCTATCTATCTATCTATCTATCTATCTATCTATCTATCTATCTATCTATCTATCTATCTATCTATCTATCTATCTATCTATCTATCTATCTATCTATCTATCTATCTATCTATCTATCTATCTATCTATCTATCTATATGTCTGTCTGTCTGTCTGTCTATCTATCTATCTATCTATCCATCCATCCATCCAACCATCCATCCATCCATCTATGTATGTATCTATCTATCCAGCTATCTGTCTATTCTTACGACATGACCAAACCACCTAGTTTACTGACTTTCGATGTAGCCTTAACTTGAGATAGTCTTTACTTCTTTTCTCATACCTTCACTTTTCCGCCGGTCTCTTCTTGTGACATTTATAACTTTCCTCAAACATCTCATTTCGTACACTTTGATACTTTTTGCTAGTGTCTTTGTCAAAGGCCATTTTTGACGTTGGTAACACAGAGTTCGTATAAATATACGGTTTATTCAATTGTCGTTTTGAAACTATGAAGATTGATGAGTGTTTGAGTATTGGTAACAGCTGGTAAGCCACATCTGTGCTTTTCTGACAGCTTGTCTCGGTCAATGGTACAACAGTACAATGGTCATTTCCATAAATACTTTGCTTGCCATTCCGTCAGCCATTCAAAATTGTATACGCTCTGTGTTCCAGTCTGCTATCGATTGTGGGTTTTTGTCTTTCCAGTGAGGAAGCACATATGTCCCTCTTCCCGGGTCACTCACACTGCCACCATTTTATGCATATCATTTTATGTGACATATATTTTCCAGAATGTTGTCTTCCTTATAAATTCTCTGAACATTCCACGATTCTGGGCGAGTTGACCTGCCGCATCTAGAGACATGTGATTATGATATCTCACTCCACCATCGTCGTCTTGGACGCCCTCTTCCCATGCTGCCGTTATCTCTGCTTTAAGCTATTAATCTTCCCACGCTGATATGTCTCTTTATACCGAAAAAAAAAAGAAAAATTATAATAGAAAATTATAACAGAAAAATTACACAGGAACTAACAGAAAAAATTACACAGAAACTAACAGAAAAACTACGCAGAAACTAAAAGAAAAAGAAATTACACAGAAACTAACAGAAAATCTACGCAGAAACTAACAGAAAAAAATACACAGAAACTAGCAGGAAAAAAATACACAGAAACAACAAACAGCAAAAAAGTTTTCTTGTTAGGATGTTGTAAAGGTGCCAACCCTCTTCGACGTTTATTGATCTTAACACTGCTTGTTTTGTCTTTATATCTGTCCATGGTATACGTAATATTCTTCTGCAGCATCTCTTTTCGAAAGCAGCGATTCTCTTTGCTGTTGTTTTATTTAATGTCCATGCCTCACAGCCGTATATTGCCACTGGAAATACGCATGTTCTGAAAATACATAATTTGGTTGTGCTGCTGGCAAATTGCCAAAGACTGTTCACTTCGCACGTTTCAGTGTTGCCATTACGATTCTTCTCTTGTGTTCTACAGCTTTATTTCCTGTCTCCTGGGCTATTTATGCTTGTGCCCATATGCTGAAAATTTATACATATATAATGTCTTATTCGGCGTCCTCTTCATCGCTGTGTAGTGTATCCATGACTGCTCAACGAACGCAGACGACGAAGAAAAAGAAATATCAAAAACTAGATAATTATAACCTACCTGTTCCTTAGACATTTTTTCATCGTACTCCTGTTGGCTTTTAAAAAAAGCTTTCACACTTGGATCCTTCATTTTTTCTACATCTGCTTTTTCTTTAACACTGTAAACAATGATACAAAAATGAGTCTAAATTTATCCGGAACAATTATACGGAACAATATGTGCACAGTCAAACAAAACAATCAACCAATCAAGTGCCACCCCATCTGGCCTAGGAGATCATGCTTCTCCACAAATGTCTGTCTTTTGTGTTAATAACTTGAGTATGTGATATTCTCTCGTGCCACAGTGACAACCTATCCAGCAATTTCTCTCTTTGTTTTCCTGTCTCTTCTTCCCTTGATCTTTCCGGTTGTTACTGAATATTCAAATTTTAATTTTCTGATTGCAAGTCCTAAAAATCTTGACTGTCTGCTTGTAATTTTTGCTTTAATTTACCTTTTTACTCCATCATCTCTGAGAATTTCTACATTCGTTTTCTTTGCTGTCATTGCATTTCCATCATTCTTCTCAATAAACCACATCTAAGTAGCCTCCAGTTCCCTTTGCCCTTTTTTCGGTCTGTTTTAAGGTCCATGCTTCACATCCATAAAAAAAATGATTGATTTAATATTTGTCTGTCTAGTAAATAAGGATTAGCATGTTTCTTAAACTCCCACTGGATCTCTCTTGTAGCAGGACAATGTCCTCCACAAACTCCCACTGAATCTCTCTTGTAGCAGGACAATGTCCCCCACAAACTCCCAATGGATCTCTCTTGTAGCAGAACAATGTTCCCCACAAACTCCCACTGGATCTCTCTTGTAACAGGACAATGTCCCCCACAATCTCCCACTGAATCTTTCTTGTAGCAGGACAATGTTCCCCACAAACTCCCACTGAATCTCTCTTGTAGCAGGACAATGTCCCCCACAAACTCCCACTCAATCTCTCTTGTAGCAGGACAATGTCTCCAACAACCTCCCACTGGATCTCCCTTGTAGCAGGACAATGTCCCCCACAAACTCCCACTGAATCTCCCTTGTAGCAGGACAATGTCCCCACAAACTCCCACTGAATCTCTCTTGTAGCAGGACAATGTCCCTACTTGATCTCCAGCAGGATGTAGTCCAGAGAACGAAACTGTTCTATATCGTCGTTTTCTTTGTGCCAGAAGCCAGACACATCCAATAGAATGTTGGTTTCAGGCTTCAGGTTTCAGGAATGAACAGATATCGGCCAGCAGTAAAAGCATACATGAATATGGAAATAGCAAGAGACAGAGGATGTCCGAAGAAAGTGGATTGAATAAGTTACCAGCGTTCTGATAGGCCACAATACTGTTGTTCGTCCATCACAAGTGATGATGACCATTTGTTACATCCACTTTTGAAAATTCAATTTTAGTTATGTCCTTGATTATGAGTTCGTAGATGGCTAATGAGCCCTATTCGAGCTGTAAATGTCCGTGGACAGTTTGGACATGGAATAACGACTGTAGACGGATCTTGGTCTATCCGTGACTTTCTAGCTGCTCTCCGCTGTTGAGCTGCTGCATTTCTCTTTTTTTCACAAGATGATGCGCTTTTTTAAATTTTAGAACGCCATGTAGATCTATTTTGTGCAAGTTCTTCCCATGTATCGTGGTCTATTTCAAAGGCTTTCAGTGAGTCCTTTAACGAGTCCTTGTAGCGCTTCCTTTGGCCACCTTGAGATCGTATACCCTTCTCTAGCTCACTATAGAGAAGTATCTTTGGCAGACGATGGTCTGGCATGCGCACCAAATGACCTGCCCAACAATCTGTGTCTGCATCAGGATCGTGTCAATGCTGGGGATACCAGCTCTATCGAGGACAGTGGTATCTGGAATCTTGTCTTGCCATCTGATGTTCATAACTTTTCTGAGACAATTTGTATGAAAATGATTGAGTTTTTTTCACATGACGTCTATACACAGTCCATGTTTCACTAGCGTATAGCAGCACTGGAAGTACCACTGCTCTGTAAACTTTCAGCTTAGTCTGTAGGTTAATGCCATTTCTACGCCAAACATTTGCGTACAATCTGCCGAAAGTACTGCTTGCTTTGGCGATCCTTGCATACACTTCATCATCAACGTTGGCATTTTGTGATAACGTACTACCTAGATATGTGAATCTATTCACAACTTTCAGTGCTACACCATTTACCTTTATGCAGGGCTCTAGATAGCTTTTTCCAAGTGCTGGTTGGAACATGACTTCTGTTTTCAATACTATTGCATATCAGGTGATCACACGCGTCCGAAATATTGTCTGAAAAGCGATCTTCATTTAATCATGCGACGCCTTAAAGTAAAAGCATAGGGAAAACAATGGATAGATAGATAGATAGATAGATAAATAGATAGATAGATAGATAGATAGATAGATAGATAGATAGATAGATAGACAGACAGACAGACAGACAGACATACAGGCAGGCAGGCAGGCAGGCAGGCAGACAGACAGACAGACAGACAGACAGACAGACAGACAGACAGACATACAGACAGACAGACAGACAGACAGACAGACAGACAGACAGACAGACAGACAGACAGACAGACAGACAGACAGATAGATAGATAGATAGATAGATAGATAGATAGATAGATAGATAGATAGATAGATAGATAGATAGATAGATAGATAGATAGATAGATAGATAGATAGATAGATAGGCAGGCAGGCAGGTACGTAGGTAGGTAGGTAGGCAGGCAGTTAGTTAGGTAGGTAGGCCCGTAGGTGCGCAGGTAGGTAGGTATGTAGGTAGGTAGGTAGGTATGTAGGTAGATAGGTATATAGGTGGGTAAGTAGGTAGGTAGGTAGGTAGATAGGTAGGTATATAGGTAGGTATGCAGGTAGGTATTATGTAGGTAGGTAGGCAGGTAGGTAGGTAGGTGGGTAAGTAGGTAGGTAGGTATATGGGTAAGTAGGTGGGTGGGTAGGTGGGTGGGTAAGTAGGTAGGTAGGTAGGCAGGTACGTAGGTAGGTAGGTATGAATCTAGGTAGGTACGTAGGTAGGTAGGTAGGTAGGTATGTAGGTAGGTAGGTAGGTAGGATTCACAAAGAAGTCTGGGAAAGCCTTTTTCGTATTTTGTCTTTTTTTTAGGTAAACATAACTCCCCACACACACACACACACACACACAAAACACACACATACTTTTTTCCTTACATAAAACATATCTACGGCCCTGCCTAGATACTAACACTTTTTCACATGCTGCCTTGTATTGATGTTCAATTTTCTTCACTGCTTCTGTCACTTCATTTGCTTGTTTCCTCTTGGCTTGTAAAGCTGTTGGTAATTTCATCTTCTCCCATTCATGAATCTCCTTCTCGATCTCCATATACCGACTGATTCTCCTGCGTACTTCGTCATCAGAAAGCTGAAATAATATATTAATAATATAGAAAATGTATTTGGAAATATGAAAAAGGAAATTGTTAGATTTTTTTTTAATTTGTCTTCTGGAGTACTACAAAAAATTGTTCTGACTTATTAACACTATTTTTCTGAAATATGATAAAAATATGATAAAAATATGATAAATACGATTTATTTAAATTTCTACTCAAGAAGTAGGATCTTCTTCTTCTTCTGCGTTTATTCTCAAACTTTTGCAGATTATAAAGGATGTAGTCCGGAGAACGGAATGCGTTGTGTCATGGCTTACAGCATTGCTGCGATATCTGCGCCTTTCGGCCTGATGCATCCGACTTCAGCATGGTTTTCGGTCACTTACCCTATATGGGATGGGACAGCCAACTCCATCCAATAACCTCCTTAGTCGCCTCTTACGACATGCATGGAAGGTAAACAGTGTTGCTATTCTTTGCTCCCCTTTCGGGCCCCGGCAACACACGGGTGGAAGTAGGATGAGTCTGAAATATTTTATCTATATATTTTATCAATTATTTTATCACTTGATACCTAACTTGATTCCTGATTAGAAACTGGCCTCACGGCACGTGGGGCATTCCCATAAGTGCTCCGCCCTCTGTTTCAATAGCCATTAGATTCGATGGTGTTTCGAGTCTTATGTTGCCGAAACAGACGTCGATATCAAGGCACATCTCTGGCCCTTGCGACACGTTTCTTTATTGTTTCGCCCACCCACTCCGTACCCGTAACTAGTTCAAGCACAACGTCGACCTGTCGAACAGCATAGCAACTGTTATCGAAGGTTACGACTACGGGGGTTACGACTACGGGGGTTACGACTACGGGGGTTACGACTACGGGGGTTACGACTACGGGGGTTACGACTACGAAAACAACTGTTACCACCGAACTCCTTCATTACTAATACCCTTTATACAGACACAGCACAGCTGACGAAGACATGCACCTACCACCACCTGACACAGCAAAGACATAGTGAAAGCTAACAACTCTGGGGATCGGATACGTAAGTCTTCTTCTTCTTCTTTCCTTCCTCTTTTACCCTTTACGGGGGTCGAGGAAGATACAATGTTCTTGTTCTCGCTTTACGGGTGTCGAGGAAGATACAATGTTTTTGTTCCCGCTTTTCTGGCAGCTTCAGATAATGTTATTTGGTGTTCGTGTAATGTCTCTTTGATGTTGTCGATCCAGCGTACTCTAGGTCTACCCTTGGCTCTTCTTTCTGCTTCTCCTCTCTTCGTATATGCTTTATAAACTAATGAATCACGCGGCATTCTTTTCAGATGACCCTACCATTGTATCTGTTGGTTTTGTATGTATTGTAGAATTGTTATGACACCAACTCTTTCTCTTATGATATCGTTTCTAATTCTGTGTCTTCTGGTCACTCCTGTGGCTTTTGTCAGACATCTCCTCTGTTGTAACCAGTTGTCTCTTATGTTTTGTTGTTAAGGACCATGTTTGACATTGGTAGCACAGGGTTGGAATGAAGATACTTTGGATAAGATGTTTTTTTGTTGACATTGGTAGCATTTTGTCTTGCAATAAAGGGGATAATTGACCCAGTATTTGATTCGCTTTGCTAAGTAGGTATTTGATAAGTAAGTACAGACGAATATTGTGCATCCAATCTAAAAGAACATAAAACCAACATATACGTCAGGAACAGGATAAATACTCCTAGAGTTAAACCAGAAAATTTTGTGGCATGGATGAAACGTCACAAACTTGTGTGATTTGGCTTTGGAGAAACGTCACAAACTTGTGTAGGTTGGCATGGGTGAAACGTCACAAACTTGTGTGGTTTGGCATGGGTGAAACGTCACAAACTTGTGTGGTTTGGCATGGGTGAAACGTCACAAACTTGTGTGGTTTGGCATGAGTGAAACGTCAAAAACTTGTGTGGTTTGGCATGGGTGAAACGTCACAAACTTGTGTGGTTTGGCATGGGTGAAATGTCACAAACGTGTGTGGTTTTACCATTTGATTAAGCATGTTTCCCTGTTCAAAACTGAAAGACGCAGCTGGGGAAGGACAAAGAAGAAGTGGGCACAAGAACATATGGAGTAATAATATTAAAGACTAGACAAGAATACAATTCTCAGTACTCAAACAATGACGTGAGAACAGAGGAGATGGCAAAATATGTGTGTTGATGTTTCCAGAGTGACACTTCTACGACCCTGAAGAGTTACGTGTTTGATGATAATCTGTCTATTCGCTGAAACCCTTTGTTGCATTTCAGTGTCAGGGGTAGAAGAGTTTTCTGGAGGCTGCCCTCGTTTGTGCTGAGTATATTGTGGAATTTGTCGCCTCTTTTATTTCGATGATCCATCGTTTTCAAGTCGGCCTCTAGGTCTGCCTTCACTGTATCTGTGTATCATAGCTTGCTGTGGTTTCTGTCTGATGGTAGTCTGTTGATGTGTGCAGACCATTTGATCTGTTGGCTATTAATATACTCCAAGATTGGAGCAGTGCCGGTTCTTTGTCTAATGTCCTGATTTCTCACTCTGTCTCTTAGCGATATTTTTAGGATTCTGCGTAAGCATGCAATTTCAGCTGTCACAAGTTTACGTTTGTTTTGAGCTGTCGTTGTCCATGTCTAGTATTGGCAGCACAGCGTTGGCATAATAATCGTTTTGAATAATGTTATTTTGGTGTTTAAATCAACATTTTTGTTTCTGAAGATTGGTGTCATTTGTCCTAGGGCCTGGTATGCTTTACTACATCTTTTGTGTATTTCTTTCCATTTTCTTTGATAATTTTGGTGATGGTTTATGTCGAAATCTTTCAATGATGCCTTTATGGAGGCATTGTAGCACATTTTTTGGGAACCTTGAAATAATATGTCTTCCTGCATAGAAACACAATATTATGTATATCAAGTGCCTTAAACAGACTGTCTAATATCTGGAAGTCAAAGTCAATCAGCACACGCACGAAAATGCGCTTATTTAATTCCTGCGTTATTCCGGTGCTATCATATGGATGTGAGAGCTGGAAAAGCTCTTTATCTTCAGAAAAGAAATTACTGAGTTTCGAGAACAAATGTCTTCGTAGGATAACCAACACCCAGTGGAGAGAATTCAAATCGAATGATAAAATCAGAGAAGAGACACATCAAAATTTCATCGCAGATGTTATCAGAAAACGCCGTTGGTCCTACATCGGGCATGTCCTACGCGCAGACATCAACAGAATATACCACCAATCTCTTGAATGGATACCTACAGGCAAAAGAGCCATGGGTATACCAAAAGAAACACTCAGAAGAACAATACTTAGAGGAAGTAAAACAATCAATATTCATACTATTCAAGAACTGCACAGAATAGCTTTGAGCAGACAGAATTGGAGAGATCTGACCTCTGCCCTATGCGCTAACTTCAGCGTAAAAGGGAAATGAATGAATGAATGAATTAATATAAATATACGTATACTTATATGTACTATACGTCGGAGGTTGTGGTTCATTTGTGTCGTGATTGTAGAAAACAGCTCAGATATAAAAAAAATTGCACTAACGTCCGAAGTTGAAAGGAGTTTACCTCGCTAGAAGACACTTATATTTCAGTAATAATAAATATCTACAGTGTGTCTATAAAATCGCTGTACATTCATTTACAATCATTTATGGTGACTTTGAGTCATAAGAATTGTAAGTATTTAGTGTCAGAGTGGGTGCATTCCGAGTGTGTGTGTGTGCGTGTGTGCATGTGTGTATGTTGTTTATGTACCAAATTTTAAATGGAAGATAACAAGGAAGAGTGTCTGCTTTGAGGACAAGTATCAAACCATATGTATAAAATAATTCTGCTTTAAAAAGAAACAAATAAGTTCTTAACAATTACAACCATCTATATTAATTACCTCTGTTTTCTTTGTTTCCATATTTGTGCCAGGTTTTGTATCCGCTGCATGCCCATTTGTATTACTATTTATAATCTTGTCTACAGATTTGGAACTCTCACATCCCATAATTTATTGCAAGTGTATAAATATCCTGAGGTCCTAATATTGAAAATGAGATCAGTTTTAACATTAAATAATGTGTGAATATATGTAGTGTCTTATCATCGTAGATGTTCTTATCCTAGATATTCTTATCCAAAACAAAGCAATTTTTTAACTGTTCAGCAACAACTGTAAACAACAATGGATGGATTGATGTGCCACTGGCTCAAAAAGAAGAGTATGCAGACATGTCCCAACGACAAATTCACACGAAAGCATACATAGACAATATCGCAAAGATCAAACCACAATATTTATATGCGAAAAATACATGTAGGGCCTACAACATAACAAACACAAATAATCCCCGCAGATCATATTGCAACCACTGCAGCAAGATTGCACTGGAGATTGCTTTATGCCTTGCAGTGTCAGGGTTGAAGAGTTCTCTGGAAATGGCTTTATGCCTTGCAGTGTCAGGGTTAACATCAGAAGATAACCAAATCAATACCAGTATTGGAACACATCAAAATACAACAGATCTAGTGGTTTTCACACGCTTCCAGACTACCGACATATAGCATGCCACAAATGCCCATGACAAATAGACATAACGGTTATAAAGCCAGAGGCATACCATGTAAAAGATGGATCACAGAAATCAAAGAAGCCACAGGAACAAGCTTACAAACAGTGCACAAGAAGGCCATCTCCAGAGAACTCTTCCACCCCTGACGCCGCAAGGCAAACAAGGGACACAGCGTATAGATAGATAGATAGATAGATAGATAGATAGATAGATAGATAGATAGATAGATAGATAGATAGATAGATAGATAGATAGATAGATAGATAGATAGATAGATAGATAGATAGATAGATAGATAGATAGATAGATAGATAGATAGATAGATAGATAGATAGATAGATAGATAGATAGATAGATAGATAGATAGATAGATAGATAGATAGATAGATAGATAGATAGATAGATAGATAGATAGATAGATAGATAGATAGATAGATAGATAGATAGATAGATAGATAGATAGATAGATAGATAGATAGATAGATAGATAGATAGATAGATAGATAGATAGATAGATAGATAGATAGATAGATAGATAGATAGATAGATAGATAGATAGATGGATGGATGGATGGATGGATGGATGGATGGATGGATGGATGGATGGATGGATGGATGGATGGATGGATGGATGGATGGATGGATGGATGGATGGATGGATGGATGGATGGATGGATGGATGGATGGATGGATGGATGGATGGATGGATGGATGGATGGATGGATGGATGGATGGATGGATGGATGGATGGATGGATGGATGGATGGATGGATGGATGGATGGATGGATAGATAGATAGATAGATAGATAGATAGATAGATAGATAGATAGATAGATAGATAGATAGATAGATAGATAGATAGATAGATAGATAGAGAGAGAGAGAGAGAGAGATAGATAGATAGATAGATAGATAGATAGATAGATAGATAGATAGATAGATAGATAGATAGATAGATAGATAGATAGATAGATAGATAGATAGATAGATAGATAGATAGATAGATAGATAGATAGATAGATAGATAGATAGATAGATAGATAGATAGATAGATAGATAGATAGATAGATAGATAGATAGATAGATAGATAGATAGATAGATAGATAGATAGATAGATAGATAGATAGATAGATAGATAGATAGATAGATAGATAGATAGATAGATAGATAGATAGATAGATAGATAGATAGATAGATAGATAGATAGATAGATAGATAGATAGATAGATAGATAGATAGATAGATAGATAGATAGATAGATAGATAGATAGATAGATAGATAGATAGATAGATAGATAGATAGATAGATAGATAGATAGATAGATAGATAGATAGATAGATAGATAGATAGATAGATAGATAGATAGATAGATAGATAGATAGATAGATAGATAGATAGATAGATAGATAGATAGATAGATAGATAGATAGATAGATAGATAGATAGATAGATAGATAGATAGATAGATAGATAGATAGATAGATAGATAGATAGATAGATAGATAGATAGATAGATAGATAGATAGATAGATAGATAGATAGATAGATAGATAGATAGATAGATAGATAGATAGATAGATAGATAGATAGATAGATAGATAGATAGATAGATAGATAGATAGATAGATAGATAGATAGATAGATAGATAGATAGATAGATAGATAGATATAGATAGATAGATAGATAGATAGATAGATAGATAGATAGATAGATAGATAGATAGATAGATAGATAGATAGATAGATAGATAGATAGATAGATAGATAGATAGATAGATAGATAGATAGATAGATAGATAGATAGATAGATAGATAGATAGATAGATAGATAGATAGATAGATAGATAGATAGATAGATAGATAGATAGATAGATAGATAGATAGATAGATAGATAGATAGATAGATAGATAGATAGATAGATAGATAGATAGATAGATAGATAGATAGATAGATAGATAGATAGATAGATAGATAGATAGATAGATAGATAGATAGATAGATAGATAGATAGATAGATAGATAGATAGATAGTGTCAGGGTTTGAAGAGTTCTCTGGAGATTGATTCTTGATTCGTGTGAATCATGAAGAGGAAAGAGTAAAACACTACATAATAAAATGCCCTGCACTACAAGACTTCAGAAAACAATTATTAAAACACCCTTTATAAAGACACAACACATCTGAAGAAGACATGCACCTACCACCACTTGGCACAAGGGAAGAAAGACTAAAAGCTCGCAACCCCGGGGATCGAATAAGTAAAGATGTCTCTTCTTATTCTTACTTGCTTTTTAGATCCAAAAAAACCCTAACCCTTAAACTAACCCTTACCCTAACCCTTAAACTAACCCTTACCCTAACCCTTAAACTAACCCTTACCCTAACCCTTAACCTAACCCTTACCCTAACCCTTAAACTAACCCTTACCCTAACCCTTAAACTAACCCTTACCCTAACCCTTAAACTAACTCTTACCCTAACCCTTAAACTAACCCTTACCCTAACCCTTAAACTAACCCTTACCCTAACCCTTAAACTAACACTTACCCTAACCCTTAAACTAACCCTAACCCTAACCCTTAAACTAACTCTTACCCTAACCCTTAAACTAACCCTTACCCTAACCCTTAAACTAACCCTTATCCTAACCCTTAAACTAACCCTTACCCTAACCCTTAAACTAACCCTTACCCTAACCCTTAAACTAACCCTTACCCTAACCCTTAAACTAACTCTTACCCTAACCCTTAAACTAACCCTTACCCTAACCCTTAAACTAACCCCTACCCTAACCCTTAAACTAACCCTAACCCTAACCCTTAAACTAACCCTTACCCTAACCCTTAAACTAACCCTTACCCTAACCCTTAAACTAACCCTTACCCTAACCCTTAAACTAACCCTTACCCTAACACTTAAATGTGATCGCCTGATACTTCAGTCACCTAACTGAACCCCATCGATTACAACTTCTTGACGTAGATGGAGCTTAGTCCAGTCAACAGAGGCTGGAAACTAAGATTTATCGGACCATCTCTGACACCGAGCAGGACCACAGTCCACCCAAACAATCCGTAGTGCTGAAATCGGAGATAGCAGACTGAGAGGTGCACCAGAAACCATGGAAACCATGCAACACGTATAGATAACAAGTTTTCACAGCTTAAATGAAGAGGAACTGTATTTTTGTCAGAAAATATATGTACTATCCAGAGATTCCTGTTCACAGATAAGGGAATTAGTTCATTGTCATCATTTATCTACCTGCTCACAGATAAGGGAATTCGTTCATCATCATCATTTATCTACCTGCTCACAGATAAGAGAATTCGTTCATTATCATCATTTATCTACCTGTTCACAGATAAGAGAATTCGTTCATTATCATCATTTATCTACCTGTTCACAGATAAGGGAATTAGTTCATCATCATCATTTATCTACCTGTTCACAGATAAGGGAATTAGTTCATTATCATCATTTATCTACCTGCTCACAGATAAAAGGATTAGTTCATTATCATCACAAAGATCCTGACCGATGTAAAATCTGTTTTGCATGTCCTCCAGAACCCAAACACATTACACATGAATGACTTAAAATCACTGCTACCTCAATTATGTTCACAGTATCAAAATATATTCTATGTATATATATACTATGTATATATTATATGTATGTATTTTATGTATGTATTTTATGTATATATTATATGTGTATACTCTATTTGTAAATTATATATATATATATACTATATTTCTATATTCTATGTATATACACTATATATATATATATATATAAATTATATATTGTATGTATATACTCTATCTATATACTGTATATTTTATGTATATGCTTTATTTATATATTCTACGCTAAATGTTTAAAGGTCTCCTAGTGCTCTCGTCCATTGGAAGCGACTACACGCGACTACAGGAACACGCTTTTACGAATGTGTATGTGTGACTGATCCAAATACAAAGGGTGAAATGAGTTGCTTCCTTTACACGAGTAAGAAATCGACTACTTAAAGTCGATTGCAAAGGACGCAGGAG